>CP135537.1:2069880-2163762 GCA_032402905.1 Khaya senegalensis
CTATAATGTAATCAATATATAATATTATATTTTATATTAAAATAATAAAATAATATTGAAATATAATATTAATATAATTTTTTAAAATAAATATTAATACAATCTAATATATCATTGTATCAAATATGTGTTAACTTATAATATAGTACAATACATGGTGCGTTTAGCAATATATATTGTATTGTATTATTTTAAATGGATTAAATTGAACTAAATTGTAATGCATTAAATGAAAACTTGTACTATATTTGGTGTATCATGTACTAAACTGTACTATAAATTAACATATATTTGGTATAATATGTGTTGAACTATACTAAAATTTAATTTTTTTGAAATAATAATAAGACTTAAAATATAATTAATATAAAAAAATAAAAATAAAAAAGAGTGTATATATTTCTTTAATTTTACCTAAATATAAACCTGTCCAAATATTTTTATAATTAAGCAATTTAAAAAATATATTAATAACATACTTATTCAAATAGCATATCAAGTTATGCCAATAACTTACAAAGTAATATAACAAAATCATAATACAATTTAAATATAACAATAACTACAAAGTTCATACAATTACTTTCAAACAATGAACACTCAAAATAAACATTCATAAGTAACTTTTAAGTCTATTACAGTCTAGTGATCATGATTTTCAAGCCACTAGTTATATATTTCAGTGGCTAAATTATTCGTCTAATTTGTTCATTGATCTGAAGCTTCATGAGAGCTTATGTTATCATTATCTTTTATTTCATTGCTAATTCCTAAACTAAATTGTTCTTTAATGGATCCATTGATATTTTTCTTCTAATAGGATTATCTAGTAAATAACATGTAGTATTAATGCAACATTAGGTAAAAGATTAAATTTCGAAGTATAATCTATCTCATTTCAAGTAAACCAAAACATTGTTCGATGACATTTCTTATAGATAAATATTTCATATTAAATAACTCTTCTTTATTTCAATATGTACTTCTATCTCTTCATTATAATAAGTGATATCTTTTTTCTTTATATGGTACTAGAAATCCCTCACAATTTGCCATCGAAAAGATAGTAATAACTTAATTATTTTAAGTGAATATTAGTGTAACATTAATTTTAAAAAAAATTAGATTTCAACAATTGTATAATTATATTTTACCTGTGAGGACTCTTAACTCAGTTGGTTTACTTAATGCATTATAAAGTATTCAATAGTCAAAATTAAAATATGTTCTAGAAACCATTCGTGTTGTCGATTTCAGGAACATTTTGTCTTATATATACATTTATTCATTAATAAAAAAATAATTTTTTATTCACAAATATAAACTATTTTCTTTATTTTTATGTATATAAATAAAATATATTTATGAATTATTTGAATAATTTATTTAATCATTAAATAAAATTATTAAAGTCGTTTTTTATAAAAGTGATATTGAATGGATAAAAATATTGTATAATAGACAAACTAAATGTTTTCGATGAATATTAAGATATAATATTAGTGTAAGTAACATGAAACTTATGCTATTAGGACATTAGTATGGATCAATAGTTAGAAAACTATTTTTTCAAATATCACCTTACAACGATAAATCATATGGTAATGTATATATTCAATAATTTATCGTATGATCGTACTAGTGCGTGATGTTATCCTTTGATTTGAAATATCATGAACGAATTTAGTATAGATATACATGGTTCATATAGTATATAATTATTGGACTAATAATGTTTTGTATGATAAAACAAGTTTGATTATGTGTTGTTTTCATTTGAAAATAAATGACGGTCAAAACAGGATCCACTAGCTCATTATATATAGAATCAGAATTTTTACTGACTCGATTTAAACTTGAATTCCTGAATGAATATTGATAAATAATTGAAACATTAAATCTTTTGTTAGAGTAATTAAATGTCATACGAAGTTCATAGTGATGAATTTAATGCATATTAATTAATGGTTTATATTTATATTAATATAAGATTTTGACATACTATAAATTCTAAATTGATTAGGATTTGACAATAGAAGGATTTTACTTACATGATATATATGTTTGAGATGAGGTTAAATAAAATGCTATTTTATTATGGTTTAGAGGTTATAATACATTGCTATATATTAACTATAGTCGTTGAATTTTTAAAATGTTAGATATTTGAAAATGTTAAAATAAGTTCATGACTACTCCACAGTAAATTTACATAGTCATTGAACTTTTGAAATGTTAATTATAGTCATTAAACTTTCAAAATATTTGATATTTGAAAAGAGTAGAAAAAGTTCATGATTGCTCAACAGTGAATTTATATGGCTATATCAATAAATTCAAAGTACAGAAAAAAATTTTAGGGAAAGAAAATATTATTAGCAAGAAAATTAATACTTTTGAGATAATATATAGGTTGAAATAAATATTTAAAGAATTTTCTTAATTTTATATTATAATATAATTTAATATAAATTATATAATTTATTTGATAATAAAAATTATTAAAATACTTAAATATAAATTGTCAGTTATTGAATAATTATAATTAAACCTTTAAAGTTTTACTTAATTATAATTTAATAGTTAAGTAAATATAATTATGTAAAAGTATAAGAATCAAGGTGTAATAAATGATAATTATTGGATGATTATCATTTTATCTTTAATACATTTTTATCTATAAATTAAAATAAAAGTTAATTTTATAATTATGAATAAAGGGTCTAATATATAATGGTTAACTTTACTAATTTTCATAAGATAAAAAGTTAAAAACCTAACTCTCTTTCTCTAAATTCATAACTTTCTCTCACTAAAATTTGATATAAATTATTGAGGTTTCATAAATTTAAAACCATTTTTCATTAACTCATCAACCTAATAAGGTAAAATCCTTTTTCTTGATTGATATTTTTATCATATATTTTATATATGTTAGAAAAAATATGAGATACTTTATGTTATTGACAAAATTTTTTCTGATTTGTTGCATTTGAAGGAATGATATATTGAATTACATGCATCAAAGAATAAGTTTGAATCATTTAAGCATTTTAACAAATACTTGAAGTGCTAACATTATATATATCACATATATGTAAAATATCAATAAAGACTCAATTTGTGTTCAATTTAAACTAATTAGATGATAAAGACATATTTTTAAAATCATAAAGATGCTATAATCTACATCAACCAAATAAGAGAGAGTGACCAAATTTAAGAGAGAAAACTAGAGTTTTTGGTAATTTTTTTTTTTATTAAATTTGGTAAAGTAAGGCTTATATATACTTAAATATATTCATGCTTTTCTAGAATTACCTTTATTTAATTGAAAGATAAATATCTAGTATGGGTAAAATGATAATCATCAAATAATTGCCATTTTATACATTTTAGTTCTTATACTTAAATGTAAAAAATTCACTTAACTATTAAGTAAATATAATTAAGTATAAATTTAAAGATTTAAATGTAATTATTCAATAATTATACATTTACATTGAAGTCCTTTAATAGTCCATATTATCAATTGAACCTTATAATTTTTATTAAATTATATTATAATACAAAATTATTAAAATTCTTCAAATATTTTAAAGAATTATATATATATATATAAAATATATTTCAACTTATATATTATCTTAAAGGTGTTAGCCTTTTTATCGATAATATTTTCTCTCTCCGATATTTTTTAATGTTTTTAGTTATTAAGATGACCATGTAAATGTATTGTGGAATGGTCGTAAACTTATTATAAATTTTTTATGTTTTAAACAATTCAAAAATTTAACGACTATGATTAGCATCTAGTAATGTATTATAACTCCTAAATCACAATAAAGTAGTATTTCATCGAACCTTATCCTAGTTGTATATACCATATGGGTAAAATCTTTTCATCATTCAATTCTAATTGAGTATGAGTTCATGGTATATCAAAATTTTATATTGATATAAATACGAACTATTAATTAATATGTATTGAACTTATCACTACAAACTTTTTGGCATGACATTCAATTATATCGACTATTGATTTACTATGTTAGTCATTTATTGATGTTCATTTAAGAACTTGAATTCAGATCAAATCAACAGAAATTTTGATCCTATATATCGAGCCAATAGATCCTATCTTGACTATTATTCATTTTTAAATGTAAACAACACATGACCTAATTAATTTTATCATATAAGATATGATTAATTTTTTATTTATATACCATATAAACTACGTAAATGTACACCATATTCAATTATAATATATTAGATCAAAGAATAAAATTGTACACTAGTACAATTATATGATAAATTATTAACTATATGTATTATCATGTGATTTATCATTATGTAGTTATATTCAAAAAAATAATTCTTTAACTATTTAATCTATATTAATGTCCTTATAGTGTAACTTTCATATTACCTGCATTAATATTATCTCATGTTATTTACTGAAAATATTCAGTACGCTTATTATGTGATATTATTGCCCATTTGATATCACTTCCGTAAGGAACAGTTTTAATAATTTTATTTAATAGTTAAATAAATTGTCAGAATAATTTATAAATATACTTTATTTATATGTATGATTAAGTTAAAAAAGTTTATATTCGCGAATAAAATTTTTTTTTTATTAATATATATATATATATATATAAAAGTCAATATCTTCAAAATTAATAACACAAATGGTTTATAGAGTATATCATAATAGCATGTTAGCCTATAATCATTCCTTCAGTTAGAAGCATAACCCTCTTATCCAAGTATTACGAAAATAAAATTTATATTCGTGAGCATACACTTAAAACATTTGTAACAATCTTGCCCTTTCTTGTTCAATATCTTAACTTATCTTGTTCTGACACACTCTAATATAAATTCCATTTAATACCTCCAAGCAATTCTACATATTTACAGAAAACAAATGATTACCATTACCATTTTCAAAACTATTAAAAATTGGAGCTAAAATAAAACACTAATTCAAAAATGTACCATGAAATGGTTCAATCTTCCATCTGTCTAATTTTCTAATATAGGTTCTAGCATCTTTAATAGACATTTTTATAAACGTAGTACTCTGTGTAATACAAAGTTAAAGTACCTATTGATAGTCTCTTTTGATAAACTAAATCCATTACTAATTGTGTGATTCTTCACATGATCGACAAGAATGTATAAGAACATACAAAGTTACTCTTTAACAATGACCGATCCATCTGTTTTGACCTTCCCATTTAATTGAAGTTACTTGCATAATAAACCAAACATGTGTCTGTCAACTCTTAGTTAATTGATGCATTGTATGGCCCGGCCCTATCATCGACTGTCCTATGTAAGTAATATCAACGAGTTTCATGACTAACGAATGTGCAATTATGAATTATTTTTCTTTCATGTTGCTTTTGGATCACCACCATTAAGCATAAAAATAATGTCATTGATCTGGACATCAATTGCATTTTCACATGAATAAAATATAAACATAAGGCACTATTTCTTCTTCTCTCCATATCTAAAAATAGATGTATTGAGATATCAATTACAAATAAAAATGAGATATTTTTTATCATTTTAATAAAAGATATACTAAAATATTTATAAAAATATTATACAAGGCTACATGATAAGTGCACTAAAAGATAACAAAGATAACAACAACGATAAAATGACTTAAAATTGCAAGAGTACTCGACTGAATTTGAATGAAACATCAAAATACTCATTAAATCAACAAAACACATTGTTGTAGTAGAGGAAAAAACATAAACATAAATCAGGACTTTTAAGCAAATATAACAAAACAACATTTAGAAGGTCACATGACACACCCACATAAGCATGACAAAACCAGAGTGTTGATATGTTATTTGAATGCAACAACAAAACACTCATCATGTTGGGGAGCTAGGAAACATTGGAGCTCCCTTATCTTCTTATATTAAGTAGCTTTAAGAAATCAAATAAGCATGAAGTTTTACCTTTTTCTTAGGTTTATTGACACTGGTAAATTGTAATCACTAGCAAAAGGAACCAATTAACAAAATCCAATTGATCACTAGCTGTTATAGCCATAGGGCATGCCTAGAAGCCAAGGAAAAGATTATGAAAGCACACCTACATAAGCTAAATTTTTCATTTCACACCAAAATTCATTGTAATCACCTACTCTACATATTTTATTAAACAAGGTTTCAGGCAACAAATCTTTCTTCTGCCGCTTCTTTTGAAAATTAAGCCAAAAATATTAATAATAACTTTTCTTCAATTCAATTGCCAGACTTAAATTCAGCTATTTGAAATTTAATATAAAAATTATTACTTTCCATTATCATAAATTCTTGTTCTGGGTAAATGCCAATTACCATCCGAGTTTCACATGTTTCTCTTGTGTGAATTCATTCACCTGCTCCTGAAAGAACTAATCATACAAGTATAATTTTCTTTTACTCCACTCAAAAAGAAATTTCTAATGATAAAAATTTTCATCCAGTGGAAGTCACTTTCAAAGAGGAAAAAAGGGAAATCATATGCATAAATTTCGGCTCTAGCTCTGCTAATGAAAAATATTATGCTCTTGTCTTAGCAACAGATCCAAGTTTAATAAATTAAAATGTGAGTAATAATCATACAAGTGAATGCCTTGTTGGTGCTAAATAGAGGATATGATTCACTAAAATAATGAAACATATTAACTCAAATGAAAAATGTGAAGCATTGGTGTGGCATGTTCAAGCATAATTGTGGGGCAAAAAATTTGGATTATTAATTCGGTAAGGTGACGGATACAACTTCAAGATATGAATAATTGATGCAACTACATAAATTACACAAAATTGTCTAATTTCATACCCAAAAAATATCATCTTGATCATGTTGTTTGCTCCATAAAACATGACATCTGCCATGATTTCATTAGCTGGCTATGTAACAAGGTCCATTTGTGATCAATCGTTGATCTAGAAGAAGAGTCAATTAATTAAATGGAATCTAGAAAAACTACAACCACTCACGTTTCCCATTCAATACTAAAAGTTTCAAACATTTAATTGATTGTTTCAGGAAATATCATGAAGCACAGTGCCATTCTGTAGATTGAATTGAATGAAATAAAAAGTCTAAAACAACTTCACATTTCAGAACCCAGACCATAGATCTTATGAGAAACACAATAAGCAAACATAATAAAAGCATTGCACAAATTATTAAACTGACAATAATGCAATTTGAAGCAAAGATCGACAAAACGTCTCAACTCTTACCTGGAAAGTGTTTGTGGAGAAATTTGAATTAAAGATCGAAGCATTTTACGAGGAGAGAGTGAAAATGACTGCAACGAGGTCCAAGGAGAATAACTCTTTCTTGCCACTATTCTCTGTTTTGAAGCAAAGAAGGAAAGATTCAAGCAATGATGGTAATGTCGGTCATGTGGCAAAGAAGAAAGACCAAGGAGAGCCAGATCTGACAACAAAAATCTAAAGAGAACTAAAGTAAAGAGTAAACACAAAATCCTAATTTGATGAATACGCAATTGAGTATAAAATTCAAGTCCAAAGCCATACACAGTTCCTTGTATCAGCAAATCAATCAGTCCCACATAATTATGAAATTAGATATTATACATACCAAAGATGGGAGGAGGGACGATTACTGCTCAGGATTAGCTAGTTCAATCGACAAATCCAGCTTATAAAGAAAACCCTAATCCCATGGCCTCCAAAAGTGACCAACAATGGCAGTGGGACGGAAAGAAAGATGAATTGTGCGATTAATCTTTGCCTGGCACTAGAATCATATATGGAGATAAAAATGGAGGGGTAAGGAAGAAAGAAAGAAAAGCAAAGAGAAAACAAAGAAAAATAAGTCAATTGTCCAGGCCAGGCTTGACTTGCCTCCCCCAACAAGTCGAGCCCGGCTTGTCACACCTGCATAACAAAATTGATATTAGGCTGTTTAGTCCAGATATTGTCCAAAAGAAATTTAATATTAGGCTGTTCAGTGCAGATACTTTATCCAATCCGCTTCTTAATGCAACTCACCCCAGTCTTCTTAATGCAACTACTCCAGTCTTCCAAACAAGCCCCCGTATTACAACAAACATAACATATATTATTATTTAATCTATTACAATAGAATTTAATACAATCTAATGAATTTAAAATGATATAATTCAATACATTTTACCAAACTACCAAACGACCACCAAAGTATAAGCAATAATAGGATCACCTTCCCCACAAAAACTTATTAACTACATACACCCACATGATATATGGATATTGAGATATCCCAAAAGCGCCTAAGCATCAACCATAAATGAAAAGTAGAAAGAAGTGAGAAGAGAGAGACAAGGGTACAGGGAGACAGAGCATTATATATTTCATCAGAATTTTTCAAGTCTATATCCCAAACAGTAAATATCAAGGGCGGCCTATTTATGGGCAAGTTACAAGTATAGCCCTAAATAACAAACAAGAAAAAAACACAAGCTCTCCTAACAAAACATTAACAGAACATTCTAAATTAAGATAGCAACAACTCCGTCATCTTTCTCTGTGATAAAGTTATTTGATCAAAAAGAAGCAAATCCCTACTCGCACTTGATTGACCTATATATATGTCGAACAAACAACAGCGAGGCACGGAAACCCACTGTCCCAAGCATGAGGAAGAAACCATAGCAGATGCAAGCCATGTATCCGAAGAAGAACGAGGTCTGCATAAAACCGGACATATCTGAACGTGCATAATAATAGTACAAGCAGTAGGCATAGATAAAAACACCAGTAGATCCACCACAAAGGAACGACCTGTGACAATAATCAAGACCACAAATCAGCTTATCTAGTGAACATACAGGTACCAATTGAAGCTTATTCCAGGTTTTATTAATTAAAATGACAACAGAAAACATAAGTTTCAATGTATTGAAAATTTGCAGTTTTTATTTTATACCCAAGAACTTGAACTTTCTAACCAGTTCACTGAGTTCTACGACATACGACCATTGCAGAAACCTGCAATCTTGACAGTCTTGAAACTTTTGGGATATTATATCCCAAAAATGTTTCCCCAAGTTTGGACTCCTAACCAGTTGGACACCAAAAGGTCTTAGCCATTCAATGTTCAACTTATATTCAGGCAGTATAATATAATAGTTTAAGTAGTTAAATGTTTTCTATATATATAAAGGTTATACAAACCAAAAGCAGCAGAAGCCCAATAAAAATGTTAGATAGTAACCAAATGAAAACAGATGATAAATCCCCATGCCAGATTCACATAGCTAACAGGAAACACCAGGAGATAGCTCTTATTCTGTAATTAGCATCAACTTAAGCTTACTCGTTATCTAACTCCACGCATTATCAAGTATGAGAATCCAGCACATCATGCTACCCTAGCCTTTTCATATCAAACAATCCCCCCAAGTCTCTCAAAATTTTCACCATTAAGGAGAGCCCAGTGCAAGTTTCTTTTAACGCATGCTAGGGCTATCTACGGTATGGTAGAATATTGAGCATATTAGTTGGTTCAAGAGATCACGGGATCAAATGCAGCCACATCACAGTTGGGAGGCATGGTTTACATTTATGAGGATGTGAGAGTATGGTAAAACTAAAGGAAAAAAGATAAAGAGAAAAAGACAATCTAAAACATAGAATAACCAAATTCTCAACCTTTCTGTTGAGAAACCATTTTTAAGAAAGTGGGATACCTTGTATACATGGTATTGGAAGCTTGGTTAATGAGTATTTGGCATCACAACAAAATAAAATATCTGTCCTTTCCAAATGTAAATAATTACCCAAACAAGATCAAAAAGAAAATGGAAAAGGGGCAAAAAACAGGAAAACAAATTGCTGAATTTAAATAATCAAACAAAGGAGCTTAAGTGCACCGAAAGCATACTTGAAAACTAAAATTATATGGCACTCTCTTTATGAGCATACTAAAAGTATTACCAAAACAACCAATAAATTTAGCCCTACAGAACGTAGATGCATCCCAAGTGGCAATATAACCAACTCTCGACACAATAGAATATGAATGTCCTCAACACTATGAACAAGCATAGTATTTTATAACAACCCAAACTATGTTTAAGTCAAAGGAAATTACTGATTTAACATTAAATCATCTTTCATAGAAAAACTTAAATTTTTAGTTATCAAATATCATATTTTTCAAAAAGTGAGCAACTCATCCACAGACATAGAATGCCTTCACTTGTGAACTAAAAATGGGAAAAAAATATTAAAATATAGCAACCAAAACCAGAAGAAAACAATCTGTTCAAAATTCATACACTGATTGCTAAACAAAAAAAAAAAAAAAGGAAAAAAAATGAAAATATAACAAAGCTTATGTACCTCCACCACCATTCATGATCTTCAGCAGCAAGTTGGAAGTAAGTCAAAGCCACAGTTATGAAGGCAGTAACAATAAGAAGAATGATGAAGACAATAAAGAGGATGCTGTATATTGTGTAAATCCTGTGGCCCCATACACTGGCAAATATATAGTAAAGCTCAATGTAGATTGCACTAAATGGGAGGAAACCGGCCATTGCCATCTGTGGAATAGCACTCCTATACCAAAGTAGTGGTGGGATCTCTCGAGGGTATTTGGTTGTACGACAAGGAGCTTGAAACTCTGCCTTGCTGTTTTTACCAGCAATACCACCCAAAACAAGTAATGGTGATGTGACTAATGTCCATATGAGAACTATGACCACAATCGTACCAAAAGGCAGTGCTGCAGTAGCACTGTAGGCAATGGCAACAGTGTTAAGGAAGCAGAATGTCAAGAACAAAGGACCGCAGAAAAGGCAGCCAGTCAGCAACAAATTCCTCACCTGTCAAATCAATTTGTTTTCTTATTACTGACAAGGCCCAACTTTTTAGGAGTATCATATTAAAAGTTATATTAGTTGAAGACAAAGTGCATCCATGCATACCCAGTTCGTTCCTTCAAGCTGACAGTAGAAAGAGGCAGCTGTATACCCTGCAATCCCTGAAGTGAGAGCATATATAACCACCAGTGCAGTAAATAGAGCTCCTCGGTTGTATGGATAAAATACACCCACCAGAGCAAGCATAAAAATAAATACTGTCCTGAAAATATAGCAAAAGGACCAGATGCCATCAATCATTGCATAAAAAAAAATCATATTAAACAGAATCAAATTTGAATAGATCCTTACAACGTAAACAACTGGGTACCAGTGCCAAGGGCAGCAGCAAACAAAGATTTGTATTTGGGGAACCGAAAGACATCACCATGGATGTACTTCCACCCAGTCTCTTCCTGGTCATCAGCAGCTTCCTCATCTTGGGCATACCTTTTAAAAAATTAAAAATATACTGTAAACACTTAATGAAGGAAAAGAAACATCAGTAGAAGAACATATAAATGCCTAGTCATGATTTCAAAAACTAAATCTCACTTCATGAAATCATTCTTCAGAACCCGCATGAGAATAGTTGCAAGAAAACCAGTCAAAAGTAGAACTGTGACACATGAATTTATAATAGAAAACCAATGAATTTCCAAATGATGTGGCAATGCAGAGGACAGTGAGTACTTCTCCATCCTCTTCTCAAAAGGGGTGTCAGTTTCCTTCCATTTCACGCTATACATGAACTCCACATCAACCTCCTTGTCCTCCGTCAAGTCTACCAATGAATGAGGATCCATTCGTGCACTAATCTCAATCACACGGTCCTTATTATAAAGAATATCAAACTGGATGTGCTTGTAAAGAAAATACTTGTACTCACTCGGGTGAGTCTTCCCTTCCTTGTCAACTTTGCCGATGAAACCCCAAATGGGTAAGTCATCATAGTACATTTGGAAATAATAGTCCTTTTCTATGGCACTTCGGAACTCAGCAACTTCTTTCTTGGACAGCTTCTTTGTACAAACAACAGCAGATTCTTTCTCATCTCTGAAGTTGAGTTTATAAGGAGCACTCACAAGACGGTCCCCATTCAAAACCTCACCAAGTGCTTCCTTCTTCTCCTTTATTATAAGATCTGCCATTGAATTTAATCCAAAATCATTGTGAGTATAAACTAAGCAAGCAAAAAGAAAAAATTTGACCCAGATTAATTCATAGAATGATTCCAATGACCAACCCTGAGGTTTGGCTAAGAAATAAGCAAACTCTTTTGCTTAAATTTTCAAAGATGACCCCATTACAGTGGTCTGAATGCAATTTTTATTATACTACAAATATTGGAACAATTTTGGAATAAAGTTAAAACAACTTCAATTCACAGCTTACCAAGAAATTTTGGAACAAATGAGGGCTGTATATTTTCAGTTAAACCAAAGAGGCCAATCAAATGTGCCTAATATAATTTCTCTAAGGATGAAACTGATTGCAAGTAAGTATAACATTCCTTTGCTCTTGAGCCTCTAACAGTCATTGAAAAACAAAATTCTTTTTAAACCTTTAAAGGAACAATTAAAGCAAAAGGATAAGAATAAGAACCTGGGGAGCAGAATGGCAGATCGAAATAGCGATAGGTTTCACTGAAATCAAATAATAAAGATAACAAAATTAGTAAACAAAAAGCGTATCTTTTTTATTTTTTTTTCCTCGCTATATACGAATATGAGTTCTTTAAGAACATGTTTGGCAGCATAAACAATTTCCTCTTTCGATTTCTCAAAACCCAAAAGCATCAATTGCATAACATCCAAACAAGCCATCAAACAAAGAAGGATCCGATGCAATCAGTCTCTCAGATCCAAGTCCAGATCTTAAATAAATAAACAATCAAAGATGAAAGAAAGAGAAACTTGAACGTTACCTAGGGTTATGGAAAGGGCCAACCTTGTTGGCGTAGAGAGGAACGGAGTCGCCGACCTTGTAGCGGTGATCCGAGGAGTCAGATCTCACATCGGTAAAGCAACAAACAACCAAAACCCCCAGAATTAGAACTCTAAAGTAGGAATCGCTCATTGTTTTCCTCTTAAGAGCTGAAATTTTGTAGAGAAAATGAACGAGGCCTAGTAGACAGTGGAGGTGGAGGATGTGTATACAATTATATAAAAGACCCAAAGTTCTGAGTAAGATCTAAGAGTGTTTATTAAGAAAGAAAATGTTTGTTAAGATGTAAGCTAGAGTGTTTGTTAAGAAAGAAAATGGAATAGAAAATGTGAGCATTAGACCCAGAATCCAAATGCTAACGAGGCGTTTGGTTCACCATACCAAAATTTTCAGATTTTATTATAGAATTTCAAATTTCTAAGTCCAAATATTCATACAACTCTTTTTTTTTTGAATATCTAAAAGTTAACAAAATTAATAAAATTAAAATAATTTTTAATAAAATAAATAAAATTTCAAATATAAATAAATTTAAATATTGAAACTTAAAAATATATTTTTTAATATTTTTAAAATAATTTTTAAATATTTTAAAACGTGAAATAAATCATAAAATATTTTAAAATAATGTAAATAAAATTTTTTCAATGAATATTGTAAGTTATTATTTTATAAAATACAATGTTTACTAATAGAGTTGAATAAAAATCATGTTAATTTTATTACAATTAAATTATATTGCAGAGTTACATAATTATGATATATAAGAGATATAATTTTAATAAATAAAAATAAATAAATAAATAATTCAATATAAATAAAAATATCAATAAATTAATTATAAAAAGGTAATTTTTGAGAATATAGTTTAACCAAAGTCATTCAAATTGACACGGTAACTTTAATTTTCCGCGAAGGGATTATTAGTACAAGAAAATTGAAATAGGACAGCATTTAATTAAAAAAAAAAGAGAAAGAGGGAGAAGAAAGGGCAGCAATAGCATATTTTAAATTTGGACGTACTAATTCATAACATCAATAAATAGTTTTTAAAAGCAAAATTATTAATATTTTTTACTATTTATTCTTTTAGATATACGTACTAAAAATTGTATTTATATTTCATATAAAATATATATTTAATAAAAATTATCAATATACATTTCATATACCATAAATTTTTGAAATTAAACTTAAATTACAAAAAAAAATTTAAAATAACTAATGTAGAATTAAAAATTTAAAATAATTAATATAAAATTTAAAATATATAATAAAAAAATTAAAATTATACAAATAAAAAAATTTAAAATATTAATGTAAAAGTTACAAATATTTTCATGTAAGATATCTAAAATATTATAAACAATTTCACTTAAATATTATAAATTATTGATTGTGATTCAGTTTGATGCAAGAAAGGTAAAATATTTCACGTGTTTGGAATTTTGAAAAACCATCTACCATGGAATATGTTTATGATAATTTTATAGAAAATAAAAAAAAATATAATTTTTTAAATTGTTAATTGAGTAGAATTTATTTTGTACTGCATGACCCATTCCCATTTCTCATTATATGATTAAACTATCATAATTTTATATTAATTTTAATTTTTATATAAATTATTATAAATTTAAATAAATTAATATATATATATATATATATATATGCGCTTAAACAAAGGGTGTACAAACTCCAATACCAATACTAGCAGTAGATTTTATTTTATTTTTTCATTTACCCAATACTAGAGTAGAGATGTTGTTTTGGTCCAAATTTTAAATTAATTTAAAATTGTTAGTTTTAATTTGGATTAAATTGATTCAAACTATTAATAAAAGACAAATTGATTTTTTTTTAAGTCAATTTAATTTGTCAGTTTATGTTTAAATTCTAAATATTAATATAATTACAATATCTAATTATTATATTTAATTACATTTTCATTTAAGTCAAAACAATTAATAAAATTACAAGCTCCAATTCTTTTATATTTGAAAGTTTTATTATATTGTAATAGGATTTATTATAAAAATATGAAACACCTAATAAAAAATATAAAATTTTTAATGCTTTTTAAATCTATTGATTCTATTTGGTTTAGTTAGTTTGGATTAAGTCTAAACTAAAAATTAAACAAATATTATTGATTTATTTTTTTTTCTCAAAACCAAACCTATTTAATAAATTTGCAAATTGGTCCAACCTAAAGTTTGGTTTAAATCTACCCTTCTTTACCAATGATCTCTTTGTTTTTAACTTCTGAATCTAAAGGACATGTATAGAATTTGGGTTGATCTCACTTGAAAAGCTATTTCACTCTCTAGTAACGGTTAGTTTACCTTTACAACTTGATAAAGCTAATAAAAAAGGGATTTACAGTTACCATGCAAAAGTGTTAGTTGAAGAGGATATCTTGTCATCTCTTTCAATATTTTCATGTGAAGTGAAATGATTATATCATTCAAAATACTATAACAAAGAAAAGAGGAGAACAAAATAGTTTTATGTCCAAAAAAAATTGTGAAGAAGTTTTAGTCATCAAAAAACTTATTTTAAATGATCAAAAGGCCAAATTGATGATCGATTTCTAACACTAGGGTTAGAAACTTGATTGAAGTTGATGGTAATCTACCTTTTGATGCAAGAACTAAAAACTAGATTAATCTTCATGACGTTATTGAAATCTCTTAACATTCTTCTTTCAATTCTAAATTAGGGATCAATTAATATCGTTCCAAAAGGATAAAATTTAGTGAATCCAACATATTTCATTAAGAAATTTTATCAAATCTAGATAGGCACAAAACAACTCACATTGTTATTATAGATAGATGAAATTATATAAGATAATGATAGATTTCCCTGCTTTATAGGCTAATTCCTAGGGGAGCAAAATTTGAATGAGAACCTGCCATAAAAATATCATTAAACTTTAGAACTAAAATCAGTCGCACATAATAAGCTACACTACCTTATCAATTCCTGTTCATTTCCAACCGATTCTAAAATACTATGCTTTACTCACCCAATACACAAAGTCTCAACAAACTTTTAGTCTCACATAGGGATGACAATTTCACCTGTTAACCTATTAACCTACTAGTGCCCAATTATAATGAGACAGCTTTGATATGCACTACTACACTATTATACTACACTACACCTCGCTTCCTCTTTGTAGCATGTTGCTTGGTGGCTATTGCACTCTATTATCTTGTTGTCTTCTCACTTCGCTACCTTGTACTTAACATTACTTATCCAATTGAATGTTTTTTCCTTGTAGTAATGATTATAGAATTTTTCTAAGTAAAAACCCTAAAGCGATTTAAGTATTATAGTTAACTTTCTAATAATCATGTATTTTTTAAGTGATTCTTCACTTTAATTGCTTATTTAATTCAATGATGAATTTATTTCAATTAGTGATATTGATAATTTATTTGGTTTAGATTAAAGATAGAGATTGATTTACCACAATTTGAATTTGATGAAAAAGTCCATCTTTGTATGATTTTCCCATGGAAGAATGTGAATAAATTCAAATCAAACTCTACTCAAATATGAAGAAATTATTACTGAAAATATTGATTGTAGAAAGTTAACATCAAAAGTGTAAGAGCACTTCAAAAGGCATAAAGTTAGTGGAACTTAGGGAGTTGTTTGTAACTATTGCAAAAGAAAATTAAGTGTGAAGACAACAAGTGGAACTACACATTTGTACAATCATATGAAAACATGTCTAATGTGATGACAACGAACAATTAATGAGTCATTAAAGAAATTGTGTATACAATACAAGTGGATGTAAATGTCAAAATTACTACTTTTCTTTCAATAAAAAAATTCAAGGAAAGAGCTTGCAATCAAAGTATGGTTGAGCACCATGAATTTAGAAAGTTCATTAGTGCTCTACAATCGATGTTTAAACCCATCTCTATAACATAATGAAGAATGACATCTTGAAAATTTTTAATTATGAAAAGGCTAAAACACTAAGTTTGTTAGAAGCAAATAGAAATAAAATTATCATTACCATTGATATATAGACTACTAGTAACTAATAAAAGATATTATGACTATAGCTGACATATTTCATAGATGACAATTGAATGACTTAATCCCATATTATGATGTTAATTTTACACAAATAAGTTTTTAAATTTTTTTTGTCTATTTGAAATATAAATAACATTTTTATTTATTTTTATACATGCCGTGTTCACATATGACCTATGTATTGTCTAAAATTTTGGTAAATTGCTAATTAAAGTAGAATATTAATAATAAGTTTTTTACTTTAATTGTTGCTAATTGCACCACAAGTTGATGCAATGAATTTAGTATATTTTATAAAAGTTTTCGACTAGTTCAATTTTGTAAAATAGGAAATTGTTTAATATGTATTATGTTGCTTGCACATTATATTTAATTGTGAATGAGAGAATAAATGTGATAAATAAAAGTATTGAAAAATTCATATTAGTATGTTATATTGGACTATTACCTCTAAAACAGAAAAACATTTGTTGCTAATAGTCGTAAATTAAAATTTTCATGTATTATGAAGTTAATTGTGTTGGTATATGCCTTAAGTTTAATAGTATTTTTAAATATTTAGTATATTTATTTCTTTTTTATGTATCATAACATTGTTGATTTATATATTATTTGTTATTTCATTATTACAAATTTGTATGTTTAATAAATATAATAATACCTTAAAATAATAAATTTAATTAGTTGAATATTTTTCTTAAATGTCTCTAGTCAAGTATTATTATAGATAAGACAACAATAATGCATAGAAACTAGTTTATGTAGTGATTAATAACAATAAATTGTATGTTACGATATAAGATATTAAGTCAACATATAGATATAAGTTAGTGAATTATTGTACTAGATTAACCTGCCATGAAAACGCTACATAGATCGTTATGTGAGTGTCTTAAATAATTTTCATAGTGACATTAGTGCATGTAATCTTTGAATTTGAGATTACTATAATTGCTAACATTGAGAGTGATATATTTTGATATTTTTTAATGTCATTTATGACAAGATAGACTATAGAAAATATAGTTAGATATGCCATAATTTATATAGAGAGATGTGTGTGATCAAGATATGATTTATCATTTTTACATAATGAGAGTAGTAATTTTAGACCCTTTGATTAAAATTATGAAAATATATGGCAATATTCAAATGAGTCAATATGTGATATTGATTTCATTTGATTTAATAAGTTTACTAATGATATCAAATAAATGAAAAAATTGAACTATATGAGAGTGACACGTTCTATATATCATGTTTAATTAAAATATTTAGGGTAAAAAGATTAAATTACATGATAATATTAGTTACAGATAAAGTGATATCGAACTACTGACATTCTAGTCACTTGAGTAGTCTTGATTTATTATTAAACACTTCTTACTGCTTAAATACTAAAATTAGATTTTAGTGTTAATGTCAATATTATGAGAACCTATTAAATTGCACATTAAGATCATAAATAATAGTAACGTTGATTTATAAAAATGAATTTTGATATATATATATATATATATATAAGTGTGTGTGTGTGTGTGTATGAAAAATTCTAAATTTATTTAGCACTCGTTAAACTATTTGGGTATTGAATTTGGTTAAACCCATAATGTAAAAATTAAACTAAATTTATTAATACATACTTTATTAAATAGATTGAAGTTAAAAAAAAACCAACCCAATGGTTTAGGTCTAAATTAAGATTCTAAAATAACATTATAAATATATGATATTTTAGTATTTTAGGGTGTGCCTAAAATTTTTATTTTTACAAGTTTTTCTTTTGAAAAAAGAAAAACACAAAAAAATAGTCGAAACTTTAAACACAAGAGTCAGCACTCAAGTTAATTCTTAATTATGTGGATACCATACAGACGTATAGACATTCAATTTATACTTGTGGTTTGATAAGTCGCCTAATGCAAAGGTATGGCCATATCTATTTCATTACATAATCTCTCTCTCTCTCTCTCTCTCTCTCTCTCTATATATATATATATATATATATATATATAAAACTAACATTAGCATTTGTTGCATAGATCAGGCAATCAATCTTTTTTTAGTTTTTTCATTGCATATATATTCTGAATTGCTTATAAATTGTTAATATCAAGACTTGATGGAACTTAATGTATTTAATGCTTTATGTGGTTTTGATTACAAAGATGTTTTTTCTTGTTTGAAACAATTAGATCAATAATAAAAATCTTTGTCTAGTAAAGATGATTAGGGATTTGCCAAAAAAAAAAGTTGTGATAGATTTGAATTATTTTAGAAGGTGACTATATTATTTGTTAGGACTATATATTCTATGACCAATCTTTTTTCTTTCAAAAATTTGTAAGATTAAATTATCAATTTATTAGTGGATGAACTTTAGTTGTGAATAACTAAAGTCAATGGTTGAAAAGATGATTGCAAAGTTTGATAAGTATTGAATGCACTTCAAGGATTAATGATTAGCTCCTATTTTGGATCCAAGATATAAGATAAAACTGATAGATTATTATTTTACCTTGTTACATAAAGACAATTTGAGAGTACAATTGAAAAAAATTCAAAACTTGATTTAAGTGAAAAATTATTAGTTTCAATCTAAGCAAGTTGAAGAAAATCATCAAATTCAACCACCAATTGCTTCATCATCCAAAGTAAAAGCATTTCTAACAAAAATTAGAGGATGTTTGGCACACTTTGATTTGTTTGTAGACTTATACTCTTGTATTAGCCATATTTAGTTTGAATTAGACTATTTTTTGTTTGAACCCATCATTCAAAGTATTGAAAATTTTGATATATTTAATTGATGGAAAGCAAATGGAACAAAATATCCTATTCTATAAGTAATTGCTAGAGTTATTTTAGTTATTCTTATTTTAACAGTTGCATCTGAGTCAGCTTTCAATATTAGTAGTATATTTATATCTCCACATTGTAATAAGCTTTATCTAAATGCATCAAGGCTTTAATGTGTGCTTAAAATTGATTATGGACTGAATTTAATGGCAGAAAAGTGTATTTTATTTTATAAAATAATTTTCTTTATTTCTTTAGAATATTATTCGTTACATTAAATGAGTAGATACACCACTTGCCTTGCAAGTGGTAAATTTTAAATTAACCACTTGCACTTTGTCTGCAATCAATCAAAAAGTTGTAGAAAATTATTATAATTTACCACTACATTGAATATGTTATTAATGATGAACAAGCAAGTTTTTAAAACTAACAATTTACCATGACCAATTGTCTGTTATTTATATCCACTAATCTACTCCTACAAAAGTGAGAAGTAAATTTTTGTCACTATAATATAGAACAACTTAAGAATGTACTTGCTTTATAGTTAATTTAAGGCCTATTACTTATGAGTGGTAATTATGGTTGCTGGCAAATCATAGTTACTATTTAATTATCAATGAAATCAAAATTTTGACAATATATTATTTTAAGAAAATTCTACATATAATATAACTATTAAATATTAATAAATATAAAATTTATTAAACATAGACAAGCCTAATATTTAATTACAAAGTTGATGTTCTTTTGTATAATATCAATCCAAGAAGTGTAAATTTCATAATGTTCTTGTACTTCAATATCTTAAAGAGATGAATTTCACAATAAAGTCTCTCAAGATCTTTAGGGTTTTGCAAAAAATCATAAAACTTGACCTAGTTCCAAGCAACCTCGATCCAATGACTAACAACTTAGGATCAATCTCTTGATTGGAGCTGCGCAACATTCTTTTTTTTTCTTCACTTTCTACCTCTTTTCTTTATCTTAGAATAGATAAAATTGTAGATTGAAATGAGTATTTATTTTATTTTGTGAGAAGAAACAAAATGCTAACAAAGGAGATAAAAAAATTTAATAGTGTTTTTTCTCAAATACTAAAATTAGCATCCATGACAAAAAAAAAACAAGTGGTCATTTAATCAAACAATAAACACATTTTTACCATGTACATACATTTATAGATACATATATATATATATATATGTAAATATATCTATATGTACATATATGTATGCATAATATACATAAATATATGTATACATACATATCTAGAGATACACAGATACACACACATATATAAAGTGTTTAACAACAACTAAAAAAAAGATGTTGCTAAGTTAAGTCCAAGGAATTTTGACACATCAAGGTGAGGAGATTTGATTTAATAAGTTCATCTAAAAATATTCAAAATTGCATCGACAAATATAAAATAAAGTCTTTATTTCGTTTAAATTTATTAGTACTTATAATTGTTATTTTTCTTAACAGGTTTTTTCTTTCTGAGCATGGTTTTGTAGATATAAAATTGAAAATTTTAATCCACGTTAAAAATTAGTGGTCTTTTATATTTAATTTGTATTGTGTTAACTTAACTTAATTAATTGATTAAAATTAATTGAAGTTGGTAATTCTTAGTTAAAAAAAATCTTACATTCTCCTAAATAAAGAAAACAAAGGCAAAAATTTAACTAAAATTGCACTTAGTGTAATGATAGGTATTTTCCTCTAAAACTACTCTTAAACAACAATATTGTTCCACCACAGCAATTGGAGATCTTAAAACTTCTACCTTGAGTTACAACAACTAGAGAATCAATTAAAAGTTTTAGAACAAAATATTATATACGAATATGATAACAAATTGACGCAATTAAAAATAGCTTGCAGCAAATCGAGAACCAAGCCACAACTTTATAAATTAATAATCTATAGCCAACTGAGAGCTTAACAACTAGACCACCATTAAGTATTGAACCATCATCATTAGATCTCTTCCAAATACTCAAATGTGGTCCTGGGACAAGGGTTGGCTAGGGCTCAAAATTTAACCAAAAATTAGGTTTACAAATCTAAGATCAATTGTGTGCGATGGTTTATTTTTTGATTTAACATTAATTCGATATCAACCACATTTCAAAAACTCATCTAAGTCTCAAAAACTCAAGATTGCCACTACAAACACTTCTTCCTTAACTTTATATCTAGAGATGGAAGAATCAAAATTTTCTTAACATCTCAAATAATCTGATGGTTGATCTGACATTTCTTTAAACAACAAGCCACACAAATCACAATTTAGCTTCTGTCTGTTCCATCTCAAATACACATCCTATGGTAATAATTTAAGTGAACTTTTTCAAGTAGTTCAAGGCTTTCCCTCAAAACCAAAAAAAAAAAAAAAAGTATAATTTGCCCTTTCTTGCCTTGCTACAATGATTGTAGAACTTAAGGCTTTTCATGACAACAACACATAGATATTGGTTCCAAGACCTATGAACAATAATTTTGTACGCATAAAATACATTGACGAAGGTGTTATGGATAAGTTCAAAGCACGGTTAGTTGCAAGGGGATTTACGAAAGTACTAGAATTAATTTTGAAGAAAAATACACCTGATCGTTAACAACACCATAATTCACTTGGTAAATGTTGTTGCAGTAAGCTCAAAGTAGTCTATAAAGCAATTGGATATTCTTAGTGCTTTCTTGCATGAGATAATAAAAGAACCAGTATTTATGGAGTAACCTCCAGGCTTCACAAATCCATTGCATCTTGCTTATATTGGCAAATTAAGTAAGGTCGTATGTGGACTCAAACAAGGTCCTCGTACGTGGTTTGAATGTCTATCTCAAGCTTTAATTAAACGTGATTTCCAATATAGTAAAGTAGATTCATCCTTATTTATTTACATCATTTGCATCTAATACCATTTCTTATCAATTTTGACGTTATCTTCATTAGAGACAATGACAATAGAATCATTCATTCAACTATAAAAATCTTGGATAAAAATTGTAAATCATTTTTTCCTTGAAGGATCTTGGAAATCTTTAATCATTTTTTTGGAATTAGAAATAAAATATTGAATCATGGAGGTGTTTTCTTGTCTCAGGCCATATATATTTGAGATCTACTTCCAAAACCTGTAGGTTCCAATTCATTTAAAATGAATTTGTAACATCCAAATTATGACCCTTAACTTCCCATTATGATTTTATAACTTCAAATTCAAATTTAAAACTTGTAACTATAGTATTGAGTGGCCAATAAATCTCTATTAAGTGTGAGAATTTTTTGATGAAAAAAATTTTATAAATTGAGAGATTTTTTGTTTTACTAAGGTCTCTAAATTCGAAATTCTTGTTAAACACCATTTTGAGAGGATTTAGAGAGTTTAGAAGGTTTTAGTAGCATCAAGAAATATCAACAAAAGTAATGACGAGTAATTTCATAACTTTCATACTTAATTTCTTCAATTTTAAAGTATGCTTTAAATTTGTATGTTTACATTTGGTATCAAAGCATGTTGATAATCTCTACTTTACTTATTTTGTTGAGTTTTTCTGAAGGAAAACATGAAATGTAGTTATGGGTTTGTTAAGTTGATTTTGATTTTCATGCAACATAATTTTTGTTTGTTTTTGATGCAAATATATATTATAAATTATTTTAGTATTGAATTTATGACATTTTGGATGTAAAAAATATTGAAAATGACATTAAAAAATTAGTTAGATATATTTTCGGGTCTGTGGGTCTGTATTCGATTCGGGTCGATCCGGTTAGAGGTTGAAGAAGACTCTTACCAATGGATTACACGTCAGCTGCTTTTGGACTATTTAGATGACATGTCATACGGGTTATGTTCTATTTGATAAATAAATTATAAGGGCTATGATTCGAACACTGGCCCAAGTCCAAACTTCTCTACATACATGTTCTTTACCACTGGGCCACGCACTAGTTTTATGCAATAATGGCGCATTTATAGGTTTTTAACCAATTTTAATTCTATATTAATTGCATGAAAATTTTGAAAAGTCCATAATTGAATTCATTTTTTGTATTCAAAATATATTTATTATTTTATAAATATTTAATAAATTAAAATTAAGTTTATTAAGATTTTAATTTTAATTTTTAATTTTGAATATAATTAAATTAAACTATACAATTTAGTTTAAAAATCTATTTTTCTTCATCATTATTTTGGTTTAAATATATGGTATATGCTATTTAGTTTTAAATTGAAATTAGATAATTTTAAGTGCATATTATTTAAGTTTATTATATGTAAATTTAAATTCAATTTAAATGTTTTAATTTATGTATATTATTTATATCATGTTAGATGCATAGTTTGGTTTAATTGTTTATTTTAAACATATAATTTATGTTTTATATATACAATAGTATAATTTACTTGAATTATGTATTTTTATTTTTCACATACATTATAGAAATAATTATTAGTGCGCAAATTTATTAAAAAAAATACGTAAAATTTAAGCAAATAGAAAAATGCCATATTAAGTATTATTGTTAGGTATAGTAACAATATTTTATTTATTTCTACTTATATGTTTGGAAAAATTCTATTTAAAGAGGTTGGGTTTTAAGTGGGACCGCTTGTGACTCCTCTAATCTTTCCTGAGAATTGACTTACTATAATTGTTAGTTAAATACATTACTCTTTATTACCTGTATAATGAATATAGAAATATTTTAGAGAAAATTTATATAAGGTATAAATATTAAAACATGATCATACTTTAGAATGTCTTAGTGATTCATAAAATTTAATATATTAGAGAGTAGTCACAACATCCTTAAGTTAAATAAAACTTTATATTAAGTTAGCATCAAATAAAGTTTAAGATATTAATTGTAATTAATTATATTAGATACAATAAATTTTATCCTACATAAATTTTTGTTAATTTATATGATTAATTAGAATAAAATATTATATTATATTTTCTTAATTTACCCAAAAGAGTTAATAAATAGAATATAATATAATAATTTTATCATTAAGATATGTGAATCTATTTGAATAAAATACTTAGCTCACAGGTAGTATTTTATATCATGTGATTCATATTTTATGTATATTTTATATTGATAAAATATGATAATGATTAAGTTTCAATAAAATTCATTAAAAATATATATTTTTGTAGCATTGTAACTTACAAATATATCTAATATTAACTTAGATGTTCCTGAATTGGTAGGAGATAATTGTAAAATATAGAAAGAGAAAATATTGTTATATTTATGGTAGCAGGATATAGATTATGTTATTCGAAAGGATGAATCACCTCCTATTACTGTGCTAGTATTCTAGTACAAATTAAATTTTATGAATATTGGGTGCGGTCTAATAATCTTAGTGTAATGTTCATAAAGATTAAAATTTTTACTAGCATATGTGATTCAGTTATTCAGCATAATGATGTCGTTTTGATGAAGGTTATTGATGAACAATTTGAATCTTCAGATAAAGCACTAGCTAGTGTTCTTATTATGCAATTCTCTTCTATAAAACTCACCACTATCACTGGTGTGTGAGAGCATATCATGAAGATAAGAGACATTATAGTTTAATAAAAATCTTTGGATATGACAATGTCTGAACCTTTCCTTGTGTACTATATCTTGAATTCACTTTCATAACCATATGGACTCTTCAAAATTTTTTATAACACACATAAAGATAAATGGTTAATTAATAAATTGTTGACCATGTATGTTTAAGAAGAAGGGAGGTTGATCTCGGAGATGTAAGTGAATATTCAAAGTGCACATATGGCAACAAAGGGAAAGATTAAGAATGAAGGGAAAGGCAAAATACTTGTCCAAACTGAAATAAAGAAAGAATTCAAATATTTCTTTTGTAAAAAAAATGGACATATAAAGAAGAATTGTATTAAATTTCAGTAATGGCTTAATAAGAAAGGTATTTTATTTTCTCTTATAAGTTATGAATATAATATGGTCGAAATTTATCATAACACATGGTTAATTGACTCTAGTTCTACAATCTACATTATGAATGTTTTACAGGGCTTACAAAATTTAAGGAAATCAGTGGGAGTTTAGCGTTTTATCTATTCTAAAAGTAAGATAAACTCAATTGTGGAGGCTATTGGAACATGCAGTTTAGTTCTCAATAATGGTTTTGTAATGAATTTGAAAAAAACCTTTTATATCCCTAATTTTTTTGGGAATTTAATTTTTATTTCTAAACTTGTACCCTATAGATATTCCTTCAGTTTTTTAGATTTTTTTGTGCAAAATTTTTTATAAATCAAATCTTGTTAGAAATGGTACATTGTCTGATTGTCTTTTTTATTTTAATTTATAAAATAATGCTTATTATAATACAATAGATATTCATACTGGTGTAAAAAGAAGTATTATAAATAAAAATTTTTCTACATTATGGCATCAGAGATTAGAATATATCTTCATAGAAAAAATCAAAAGGTTAGTAAATGATAAAGTATTTAGTACTTGAAATTTTATCAATTTGGACACTTGTGTAGACTGCATATAGGGTAAACAGATCAATAAGTCAAAGAAAAGTGTTAAGAAGAGTTCAACCTTATTAAAAATCATTCACACATATATTTATAGTCCTAGTATAAACTCATATGGTTATAGGTATTTTATTACTTTTTTTGATGATTATTCATGATTTATGTATCTCTATTTGTTGAATACTAAGGATGAAGTATTAGATACTTTTAAAATATTCAAAATTGAAGTAGAAAAATAATGTGGTAAGCAAATAAAGATCGTGAGGTCTAATAGAGGTGGTGAATACTATGGTAGATATATAGAGGATGGACAAGCAGCTGGTTCATTTGCGAGATTTCTTTTAAGAACATGGGATTGTTGCCTAATATATTATGCCTAATTCTCTAGACTAAAATGGTGTAACAGTAAGAAGAAATTGAACATTATTGGACATGGTGCAGAGTATGCTTAGCAACTTTAATCTTCTTAAGTCCTTGTGGACAGAAGCTCTTAAGATAGCTGTACATATATTAAACCAGGTTCCAATTAAGACAATTTCTAAAACGCCATTTAAGTTATACAAAGGTTGGAAATCAAGTTTGCAACATGTACGTGTTCGAGGTTATTCTTATGAAATAAGAGTTTATAATCCGTACGAAAAGAAATTGGATCTTAAGACTATTAGTTGATATTTCATTGGATATTCAGAAAGATCTAAATGATACAGATTTTATTGTTTATCATATTACATTAAGTTTGTGGAATCAAGAAATACTAAATTTCTTGAAAATAACTTGATTAGTGGGAGGGATCAATCCCATAACAAAATTTCTAAGAATGATTATTTAAAATCGTCCACTTCAAGTACTACAATGATTGTCATCAAGAACATTCTTTCGGTATAAATGAATGTTGATCAAACAATAGTTGATATTCAACTAAATGATAATTGAATTCCATAAACTGGTAATGATTTAGTAGATCAAGTTATTGAACAACTAGTTGTACAATATACTCTTCAAGAAAATGTTGAAACAATATTACGAACATCTATTAGAACAAAAAGATCAAAAATTTTTAGTGAATATATTATATATTTACAAGTGTCAAACTACAATATTAGAGTTATAAATGATTTGAAAATATTTTCATAAGTCATGAGTTGTCAACAATCTGATTTATTGTATAACGCTATGAAAGATGAGATGAATTTTATGTCAATAAATAGAGTTTGAAATCTTGTTGAGTTGCCTAAAGGGTTCAAACCCATAAGGTATACATGAATTTTTAAAATTAAAAAAGATTCATTAGGCAACATTGAAAAATACAAGACTAGACTTGTTGCCAAAGGATTCACTCAGAAAGAAAGAATCTATTACACATAGACATTTTCTCCTGTATTTAAAAAAGATTCTTTTCGTGTAAGTATAGCATTAGTAGCTCATTTTGATTTTGAATTACATTAAATGGATATGAAAATTAGATTCTTTAATGGTGATTTAGATGAAGAGATTTATATGATATAACATGAAGGATTCTCTTCCAATGATGGTAAGCATTTGGTTTGTAAGCTTAAGAAATTCATATATGGGTTGAAAAAAATCTCCCGACAATGGTATTTAAAAAATTTCATGAAGTTATTTCTTTATTTGATTTTGAAGAAAATATCATGGATCAATATATATACCAGAAGGTTAGTGAGAGTAAAATTTGTTTCTTTATTTTATATGTGGATAATATACTACTTGTAACCAATGATAAAAGGGTTTTACATGAGGTAAAATATTTCATTTCTACAAATTTTAATATGAAAGATATGGGTGAAGCATTTTATGTCATTGGTATTAAGATACATAGAGACAAACATAAGGGTATTTTAGGTTTGTCTCAGGAAAGTTATATCAAGAAAATTTTAGAAAGATTTCGGATGAAGGATTGTTCTCCAAGTGTAGCACTAATTATTAAGGGAGATAAGTTAAATTTGAACCAATGCCCTAAAAATGATCTCGAAAAGGAATAAATGAACAACATTTTATGCGTTTCAGCTGTTGGAAGCATTATGTATGCTCAAGTCTGTACAATACCTGACATAACTTTCGCAGTTAGAATGTTGGGACGATATCAAAGTAACCCAAGAATTGACCACTAGAAAGTTGCAAAAAAAGTTTTGAGATACCTTCAAGGGACTAAAGATTACATGCTTATGTATAAACGAATTGACAATTTGAAAGTAGTTGGCTACTCAAATTCTGATTTTGTTGGCTGTGATGATTCAAGAAAATTAACATATGGATACATCTTTATATTAGCTGATGGAGCCAGCTCTTGAAAAAGTGTTAAGCAATCACTGATTGCTAGTTCCACTATAAAGGCCGAGTTCGTTTTGTGTTTTGAGGCTACCTCTCATGAAGTATGGTTAAAGAGTTTCATATCTAAACTTAAACTTGTGGATTCTATTTCTAGGCTATTGAGGATATATTGTGATAATTCAATTACTGTATTTTTGGTTAAAAATAATAAAAGTGAGAATTAAAGTAAACACATCGACATTAAGTACTTAGCCATTAGAGAATATGTTAAGGAAAATAAAGTGATCATTAAGCACATCAGCATTGAATTGAAAATTGTAGATCCTTTAACAAAAGGCATGCCACCATTAAGGTTTAAGGATAATGTAATTTATATAGGATTTGGTTCCAATATATAAATTTATTGCTATTAATAAAACTTTGATTATTTATTTTCTTATTAAATGTGCACATTTACTTTTGATAACGTTTATTCATTAATATTACCACATTAAGGCTGCAATAAAAAGCATCATATATTTGCAATACATAGAAGAGAAGTTATCAATTTTGATAATATATCGTCATGATTCATATATATTGTTTCTTGTATATGAGAATTTGAAATTTATGGGCCAAGTGGGAGAATGTAGGTTATAATTCATTTAAAATGAATTTGTAACATCCAAATTATGGCCCTGAACTTCCCATTGTGATTTTGTAATTTCAAATTCAAATTCAAAATTTGTAACTACAACATTGAGTAGTCATAAAATCTCTATTAAGTGTGAGAATTTTTTGATGGGAAGAATTATAGAAATTGAGAGATTTTTTGCTTTGCTAAGGTTTTTAAACTCGAAATTTTTGTTAAACACTATTTTAAGAAGATTTAGAGAATTTAGAAGGTTTTGGTAGCATCAACAAACGTTATCAAAAGTAATGGCAAGAAGTTGGTAATTCTATAGCTTCTATACTTAATTCTTCACTTTTAAAGCATGCCCTAGGTTTGTATACTTACAAAACTAATGTGTAGAATTGGTCTCCAATTGCAACCTCCACGGCTGTTAAACCACTCTTAATGATTATTGCAACCCAACTGAGTACAGAGGGATAGTACGTAGTTAACAATATCTTACTTTCACAATACCATACACCACATATGTAGTAAACATGGTTTTTTAAAAGTTTGAACAACCAATAAAATTTGTATGAAAGCTATCAAAAGAATTCTGCCTTCCTTGAAAAGCAGTATTAATTCGAGATTGCGATACCTATATCAAAGCCCTCTCAGGCCTTTTCTAATTCCAACTGGGTAAGTTGTCCTAAAGCTAGATGTAGTATTTCTAGTATTGTTTATATTGTTTACGATCAAGCTCTGAGTCGAGTATTGAGGCATTGCCTTCGCTGCTGCTGCTGCAAAATTTACATGCATTTCTGATAAGTCGCCATGTCGTTCACAAAGTGTGCAAAGGAAAAAGCCCATGTATGTGAGGTGAGAAGCATTACGTATCATGAAAAAAGTAAGAGTAGTTGTTAATAGTGGTATTTTTATTTGACTAATAATTGAAAAAATTATTAAATTCATCTTACTTTTATTTTGAAAAAACTATTAAAAAAAGTATTAAATTAAAGTATTTGTAGGGATTCTTCTATATTTGTTTTAAATCTAAAGTTTAATCATTTATTTTTTTTAATTCAAACTCTAATTAGGACTTATCAATATCTTTAATTCTCATAGACATTGGGATTCATATTGTTAATCCTCAACTCATATTGTGTGATAATATGAGTGCTCTTTGCATCACAAAATTTATTGTTTCATGCTGGCATGAAGCACATACTTTCACTTTGTCATGGAAAAAGTATCTCAAGGAGCTCTCACAATTAAGCATGCTTTATCCTCCACATAAACGGCAGTCATCCTAACAAAATGTTTAGCAAACTACTGTTTCTGACTTTTCAAGACAAAGAAGGCTTCTATTCCTTAGTACGCTTTAGTTTGAGGCGCTTGGAAGAGTCAACTCTTTACATGGAAATACAATCACTTATTTGTCTTAGAAATATCATATTGAAATAATCAAGACAAAAAGCTAACAGTTAGTAGAGTTGTTAAGTCAACTTTTTACATGGAAATACAATCACTTATTTGTCTTAGAAGTATCATATTGGAATAATCAAGACAAAAAGCTAACAGTTAGTAAAGTTGTTAACAACTTTATAAATCTTTTATTATTTGTTTTCTTTTTCTACAAGGAAAGACACTATAATATTGTAATTATTTTCTTTCTATTATTTGCTTGTTTCTTTGTATATATACTCCTATTTATACTATACAAATCATCATAAAAAGAAATCAAGGAATATTTCCTTCTTAAAACAACTTGTTATTCCTTGACTCTGTGCTAGTAATCAGCCTAGGAACTTAGATATTTCAAGTTGATAAAAAAAATAATGAAGGCTGTAATTGCTAAAGCAATTAGCGATAACTCTTGCCATTTTGCATTACTAGAAAACTAGATGTTCTTAACACAAGTATTAATAGCTAGAGACAAGCTTTCCATACTAGTTTCAAGCTATATATTGGATGTATAATGCTTGCATATTTTGCAAATTGTTTTGATGATTTGTTTTGGTATTTATGGCTGAAAAACTTAAGAAGATGGAGTAAGTTTTAGCTTGCTTGGAGAGTTAAAAGTTAATTGATACAACTGCTTAAAGGTTACATAACTTTAACACACACACCCACACAAACACACACAAAAGTTATGGGACATTTTAGTGTTAATTTCATTGTTGTTTTTGGTTGTAGGAATATTCCATTAGATTACCTTGATTTCTATCAATACATATTTGCCACAACTATGTGATAGCTAGATCAATTTGAATTTTGAAAGTACACTTATGTATTCTAACATTCAACTAGTTTCAAGTATTGTTAAAATTTGCATTATTGGCATTGTTTGCAAAACTGTGTTACTAATTTGGTTACAATATGCGATGTTAGTTAATATTGGCTACTGTTTACAAATGTGGTATTATTCACTCGTATTTTAATAAATTTCACAATAATAGTAATTTTAGGTTTCTTCATTATATTAGGTATTGGTGATGTTTTTGCTAATTTATAAAACTTATTTTGGAATATTTTTAACTAATAAAAGGAATGAACAAGTAGAACTTTATTTAGAAAAGAACTCTTCTTAATTGAGAAATTACATTCTTTGTTGGTTTAGTAAACAAAATCATACACAATTAAAACTAAGGTTTTACTATATGTGTGTGTGTGTGTCTACAGTAGCCAAGAGAGAGCATTGAATGCCAAATCAAAAGAAAGTTGCCGTTTATTTTTCTTGTTCCTTCTCTTGTGTTTTTTAAATTATTTAATGTTATTCATGTGCATTAAAAAGAAAAATAATTTAGTAAATATTATGAATCTATAATATCTAATTTTATAAATTTAGAGAAATTATTTTTAAGTATTGTCAAAATGAAGACCTATATTTGTTAAAAAGAGTTTAAAAGCAATTAGTAAAGGAATATTGCTAAATTAAGTCAAACGGAGTTCAATGCATTAAGGCAAGGGGATCTCGCTAAACAAAACTATTTAAAAAAATTCAAGATTGTGGTGACAAATATAAAACAAGAGTCTTTATATTGTTTAAATCTTATAGTGCTTGTAATTATTATTTTTTTAGTGAATTTTTTTTTCGAGCGTGGCCTCATGGATGTAGGATTAAAAAATCCAAATCACGTTAAAATTTTGTGATCTTTTTTATTTTTTTGCACTGTGATTATTTAGTTTAATTAATTAGCAAAAATTAATTAAATTTGATGAAATTTAATGTAAATAAAATTTTAAATTGGTATCAAAGTAGGTCACTAATTTTTTGGTGAAATTCTTAGTATTTTTAATTTATTTTAATGTAAATATGGAAGCTCTAAAAGAAGAATATTCTATATCACGACTACCACTATTGGATAGCACAAATTATTTATATTAAAAGGCAAGAATGAGAATAAAAACTATTGATGAAAAGGCATGGTGTGGGATATTAATTGACTAGACTCCTCCTACCATGGCTGATGATGAGGGAAATATGGTTCCTAAACCTGAAGAAAAATAGATAAACAAAGAAGACAATTTGTTGAATTATAATTCCATGGCTTTTAACGCAATCTTCAATGCTATAGACATGAATTAATTTAAGTTAATTTCAACTTGTGAATTTGTAAAAAAGGCTTGGGATATTCTTTAAGTTACACATGAGGAAAATTCGCCAGTGAAAAATTCTAAACTCCAAATGGTTACTTCTAAATTTAAAAATTTAAAAATTTAAGAATAGAAGACGATTAATTATTTGTTGACTTTAATTCTAAATTAAATGATATTGATAATAAATCTTATACTTTAGATGAAAGATACTTAGAAACCAAGTTTGTAAGGAAAATATTGCGTTAACTCCTTGATATTTTTCAAGCTAAAATTATGGCAATTGAAGAAAGTAAAGACATTGATTCAATTAAGGTTGAAGAATTAATGGGATTTTTGAGAACTTTCAAGATGAACCTAAAGGAATGTAAAATGGAGAAACAGTTAGTTTTTCAAGTTGAAATACAGGACATAAAAAATGATGAAAAAGTGGATGTTGATGAATTTAAAGCTATCGCCATGCTTATCAAGAATTTCAATAAAATTTTGGAAAGAATGGGATAAAAAAATAAGCAAACTTTTAGAATTTCTTTGAAAGATAAGTCTCTTGTTAATCTCTTTGAAAATAATAGAACATAAAATATGTGGTGAGGGAATGTGATGGTTTCGAATATATACAACCCAAATGTGCTAACGTGCTCAAGAAGAAGTCAAAAGCAATAAAAATTACCTAAAATAAAAATAGAGTAGAGGAAGAAAGTTTAAAAAATGCAATTAATTACATTGCCCTTATTGTTTACTCACATTCTAAAAAAGATGAAAATGTGCAAGAATGCAGTTATGTTACAATAGAACCAATTGATTATTGCAATAAGTCAAGAAAAAGCAGTAATTTAGAAATTGAACCCAATGAGCTTGATTCTATTGAAAGTGATGCAAAAAGTGAGTTAGACATAAATACAATATAAACTTCTTACAAATTGATGTTCAATAAATGGGTAAAAGTGTACAATCGCAATAAATCTTTAAAGAAGAAAATAAGTAATCTACTAAAAGAATAATCTAAAGTAAAGAGAATGATCAGTTCATTGGAGATGATCATTATTGAGAATAATAAAAGAATAAGTGAGGTGGAATATGAATTTGATTACACTTAAAAATTTCTAAAAATGCTAAATTCAAGTACGTAAAAACTTGATCATATTTTAAACTTGGATAAACATGATAATAATTATCAAGAACTTGAATATGCTGGAGAAAAGTCTTCCTGCACTAAAACTATTTTTGTTATAACATCACTAACTAATTTGAAACCTTCTAGCATGACTAAAGGTAAGGCTTTAGATCATTAATCTTATGGTGCTAAAAGTAAGCTTAAAAAATTTGTTCTTACTTATCATTTTTGCAACATGAAAGGTTACATTCGAACTAAATGCCTTAAATTTATGAAATGTTTGAGAAATAAAATAAATTAAAATCTAAGAATTCTCAAAGACTTAGACAAGCATGAGTAAATAAATAGAAAATTATTGGTTTTGTTGCTTATACATCTTTAAATGCTTGTACTGCTAACACTTGAGGTTTTGATAGTAAATGCTTAAAGAACATAACAAAAAATAGTGAAAGCTTGGTGGACTATGAAGGATGCTTCGAGGGATATGTGACTTTTGGTATATGCTTCACTATCAGTAGACAATTTGATATTGTTCACTTAATGTTGCACAAAATATTAAAACTAATATACAGTAATATAGTCTTAATAAACTATAAATAAATATGTGAAAATTAGTAGAAATTTTTTTTTATCTCAATGGATTTTATTAAAATTATTCAATAACATCATTTCATGTGCTCTTTGTACTAATTACGTTTAATGGGTAGTATTAATGAGAAGACAAATGTTTTGTATACTTTTTTTTTTCTTATAAAAATGAAAGAAATTATTACATAGTTTATATTATTCATCTTTATTAATTATATTAATTTTCATAATTTTAATCTATCAATATAATGATATCATATCATTTTGTATATATTAATTTATAACAAAATGTATATTTTTAATATCATCCATGTTTAATTAAGCTGGTAACAAATGTTTACAAAACACTAAGATGGTTGTACATGTAATGGGTGACATATACACTCTTAACATTTAAATTTTTTAATTATATTAAATTAAAAGATATTTATACAAAAGCCATTTTTAAAATAAATTTATTAAGTTGAATTAATTATTTTTTTGTTATTATAATAATTATTACAACACTCTTCAATTAATTATTTTAAAAATTTAATGTATCATATTAACTAAAAGATTTGTTTATGTTAAATTTTATCAACTTTACTTAATATTAACCAATTAATTAAGTCAAGTAAATAATAATGCAAAATAAATAAAAAGAAAAAGATTATTGAATTTTGATGTGTTTCAAATTTCCTAATTCTACATTTACACTATCATACCCAAAGAAAAATGAATCACTAAAAAAAAAAAAAAACCGATTACAAGTATTAATTGACTTAAATAAAATAAAAATTTCTTCTTATATTTGTCATCGTAGTTTTAAATTTTGTTAAATAGACTTGTTTAACGAGATCTCTTCACTTTAAAGGGTCGAACTCTCTTTAACTTAATTTAGTAAGATCATCTTATCAATTGATGTAGAACTTTCTTTAATAAACACAAGCCTTCTTCCAAAAAACATAAAGAAAATATCTTAACAAATACTTGAAAAAACTTACTCTAAATTTATAAAATTAGATATTACATATAATGCCTAGTCTATTAAAATAATTAGGCCCAAATTTTTTTTTAAAATGTTGGCCCATGTGATTTAATGTATATTTATGTGGATAAGTATGAAATTGGATTAGATTTTGGGAGAAACTTTTGAAAATTACGAGAAGAGAAAAAAGTGAAGAAAAAGAAGGAAAGAAAGAGAGAGAAAAGAAATAGAAGAAGAAGAAAAAAGAAGAAAGAAGAAAGAAGAAAGAAGAGAAGAAGAAGAAGAATAATAAGAAATTGAAAGTAAGATTTTTCTTTATTTTTTATTTTGAGAACAAAATAATTTATTTTACTATAGAAATTGTTGAAAATTGAAGAAAATAGATAGATTTTTGTTTTAATAGCTTAATAGTTAAAATTGTTACTATATTAAGTTATTGAAATCCAGATCTATAGATTTTGAATCAAATTTGACAGATTGATCAGAAAATTTCTTGAAAATTGTTTGAAAAATTAGATGAAAAATTATAAATTTTAATTAGGAGTGAAAATATAAAGATTACAAAAATTTTGTTCAATTTTATAAATTAGAAATTTTATGTGTGAATAGTTAAAAAAATTTGGGATTAAAATAAAAATTTTTATAATTTTGGAGAAAGATAGTAATTTCTAATAATTTTAGGTTTTAAGTGTAAATATTTTTAGAATAATTTTGTAATTATTTATATTTTAAGGAATTCTTTTATAATTATCTATATTATAGGGATATTTTTATAATATATTAGTATTAATAATTTTTATTCTAAAAAATCAAAATTCTAGAGTTTTTAGACCGAATCTTAGTTTAATTTTAAATCAAAAATTTATTTCTATTTTATTATAAGCAGTATAAGTTATTAGTTTATTTTAGTAATTATGTATTGATATTAAAAGTAATAGCAAGTAGTGATTAGAAAGAGAGAGAGAGAGATCAGAAGAGTTATAAAATTACTGACTTCTTTTGATTGAGATAGGTATTTCACATATAATTGAGTATTTTTATATTTTTAAAAACTGAAAGGTACGTTTTATATTAAAATTTTATGAAAAATTATATTTCAATGATATGATTATTGTTCTGTTCAATTTTGTATAAATTCTTTATGATTTAGCAATATTATTATTGTTAAATTATTCATCTAATATTTGTAATGCTGTGAAATAATATGAAACAAGTTATTTTGTTATTACTGTGTGTGATTATATTGTGAAATAGGATATAGCTTTTGTTTAGTACCAGTGACTATGGACCTGATTTCAGTCCCACGGTAAAAGTTCATCAACTTGAAATCATGGGCAGCGGTCCCTATGTGTAGAGCCCCTAAAATACGTAGGTTACACATTTATTAGACGACAATTCTTGAGAATAGTGCTCCAAAACTATGCATTACATATAGTGATAGCTAATTTGAATTGTTGTTGTGTTATTATTATTTATAATTATTTCTGTTTAATTACATTATTTATAATTTGTTTAATTGGAAGTATGATTATTATTAATTAAAAAACTTAAATTGTATGTGAATATTTACGGAGCGTTAGTTCATACCTTACTTTTTAGGTTCTATTAGATTAGAAAGAAATAGGTGAATATGAAGAAATTTTACCCTTTTTACTAGATAAATTTTGGAAAACTAGCTTATTATTTTATTGTGTTTGTTAGAACACTGTAAGAAAATTGTTCATATTTTATTAAATAAATACATTAGGTTTGATGTGATGTATTGTGTTGTGGTAATAGTTTGAAATATTATAAAAAATATTAGGAGTGTTGTAGAATTTTTATACTTGCAAGTCTGTATAAATATTGTCCATTTATAGTGAGAATTCTGCCAAAATATTCGTAATTTCATAACTATCCCTTTAAACCCTAAACTAAGAACTCTAGTTTAAGGGTCGTGACATTACAGACTTATAATATTCATCAAGTTGTTTATCTTTTTAGATCACAAGAACATGTAAACAACTTTAAAATAAAGAAATCAAGAAAACAAAAATATGCGGCACTTTCTTTCTTTTGGCATTCTTCTCTTAGCTGTTATGGAAAAGAAATAAGTTACATATATATAACACAAACCTAGTGCTAGTTGTGCGTGAATTTGTTTCCCAAATCAAAAGGAATGTCGTTTTTTTTTAATTAAGAGGAATTCTTTTCTAAATAGAACTTTTTTTCTCTCCTTTTTATTGACAAAAAACATTTCTAAATAAATTTTCTAATTAATCATAAATATCAACATTCATAATATAATAAAGAAAACCAAAAATCTCTTGATATGTGAAAATTATAAAACGTAGATAAATAGTAATGCGTTTAATGACCAGTAACTAACATCAGCCAGTATGCATATTACAACATGACAGATAAACATAGTTTTTTAATGAATGCTAATAATATAAAACTTAACAATCTCTTTCTTTGGCAAAATATTTTCACAATTATGTATTAAGAGGATTTATGTCAAACTAACCAAATTATGAAAACATACAGAAAAAAAAAAAAAAAACTACACCTCTTAATATAATGTGCTACAAAAATATATTACTCCTCTTAAACATGCAAAGAATTCCAAAAATAAAAAACACTCTCCTTGATTCAACCTAAATATATACTCTTCATTTTTGCCACAAACTACCAAAAGTGTAAATATAATCAGTCATAATTATAATCCAAGCTAAATGAAGTATCAAGCAGCTAATATAATTCAACAAGAAACATGGTCAACTATAAAATTAAGCAAACATATATAAAAAAATAAAATAAAATTAGTTTAGCCATTACATGACAAGGAAAATAAGTTAATAGAGACAGGAGGAGCGGGGTAATAGTGCAGTGGAAACAACTTTATGCCTTTTAGTGGAGTGAGACTGAGATTCAACAAGAATTTGTTACTTAGAATCTTCACTAGAGTAGCATCTATGGGAATAACTGTTGTTGAAACAAGATTTGTTGTTGGTATTGAAAAAGAGCTGTAAAAAAAGCATTAGGTGATTATAAAGACAACATCAAAATGTCATCAGCTAAAGACTGCCATGTTACGACAGGTTCAAGAACAAAAATCACAAAAGCTGAACTTACTAGAATTAAAGTCGTAAGAGCTCTTAAAAATGCAGAAGTAGCATAAGTGCATTATGTTTTCCCCTAAGATGATGCAGGTGAGCAATTTTGAAGAAAACTCGACAACATATGGTTTGTGTTGTAACATTGTTGTTCGAACAAAGAGGAAAAATTGAAATTAGATCAATTACAAGTAGAGAATTTTCAATTTAAGTCGAATTAGACCAATATTAATTAAATCACTACATGCATTTGTGACTATTTCTACTAAGGTTCAAAAATATTCAAAGCAGGTCATTTACATATAAAAAGAATCATGTCTTGGCCCATAAAATGAAAATTAAATTTAATTTAGCTTAAACAAAAATAAAACAAAACATACACATAAAAAAAATTAACATGTCAACATGATTTTTTAAAATTTTTCTTCCATTTAAAGTACATTATTAATTAATCTTAGGAGCTCTAGAATTTTACACTATTAATAGACACATATATCTTGAACTTTTTATGTGTGAGCTCGTATGAAGATTGACTCACGTTTTTTCTTAATTTTATTAATGTGAACAATTCAAATTTAAATATATAATGAGAAAATCAAACTAGCTATATCATTTTGATCTTAATTTTATTCTAGAAGAGCAGCATACACGTGAATAAGTATTTTTCATTCTACTACCTTCTCTTTCATTCATTTTTTTGAGATTTTGATTTTTTAATTTTTAAAATCAATAGTTTTTGCTTTATCGTTGAGATAACTCTTTTTTCATGATAATTTGTTTTTTACATATTGGTGATACATAAGTTCAAATTACTAATGGATAGCTTCACATAACAATGTAGAGAGCTTTATTATTATTATTATTATTATAAAGCATGCACAAAATCCTTATTGCTTTTGTTTTTTTTTTTAGTATAAGAATTTAGGCAAACAGTCATGTTTAAATTAACATTTTATTCCAAAATTGCATCAATCTAAAAAATTGATTTCAAACTAAGAATTCAATCATATATGTGTATATTGAGTTCAAGATTGATTTAATCTATGTCATGACATAAAATGTTCGAACTTGGAAATTGATAGTCAAACACTGAATTGACAAATTTAAACTATACGATAAAATCTTGCATTTTGCACACATTTGAGACATTTTCAAAGCAAAATCATATTGAGTATAACCCTAAGGTTTTATGTAATGAATCAAATCTAAATGAATTAAGAGGTTTGCTGAAAATGTTAGTAAGTTGATTTTTTGAGTCTACATGGTCGAGGGTGACACTTATATTTTCTACTAAATTTTTTATAAAGTGATGCCTAATGGCAATATGATTTATTTTGGAATACTGCACAAAGCTCTTAAACATATTTATTGTACTTTTATCATCATAATAAATATTTAAAAGATTAAGTAAAGTATTGTAGTCTTAAAGTATTTATTTCATCCATAGTGGTTGTGTACAACAACTTCCTATTGTGAGATCATAGGGATGCTTTGCTTCACTCTGAAAGATTGTTCTGTTCCAGTTTGATATGAGATTTTATGATCTAATTTGGATGAGTCACCAAACTGCACATCTTATTCGGATTCATAATTTATTTCATTATGTTCTATAGTCGGTCTCGTAACAACATCTTTGATTTTTGTCGCAACAAGTAGAGAGTTAGATTTTTTTTTATGATTTTTAGTATTTTTCTTTCCACAAACAACATCTATATTTACAAACTTAGTTAAATCTTCACAATTTAAATTCTTAAGTTTTTGAAGATATATTTCTATGTTATCAAAATTTATATTGTGACAAGTAAATAGATATGTCAAAATATAGCAATTGTCAAATGATTTAGATATTTTCAAAACACAATTCTTAAGTTTATTAATTCTTAGACATTTTTTTTATGTAAATTTTATACAAAAATCATTAACATAAATTGACTAATACTAATCAAATTTGCCTTGAGATTTTCAACATGGAGAGTATTTTTCAACTTTGGAAATCCCTCAATGTCAAAAATTCCTTTTTGTAAAACCTCTCCTTTTGCACCATTGCTAAAAGTCACATGTCCCTCAAAGCACTTTTCACATTACACCAAAATTTCATGATTTTCTATCATATGCTTAGAGTATTTACTATCAAAATATCAAGTATTAAAAGCATATGCTTTTAAGGATGTATGAGCAACCAAATAGGTAATTTATGATTTCTTTATCCACATTTTTCTAAGCTTAGAAGTAGTTTTAAATTTAATTGTCAAGTTATTCTTTAGTAATATCTAGAACTTAAAGTAATTATGTTGAATATGATCTTTCAAGTTGCATAATGACAAATAGGAATAAATTTCTTGGTTTTACCTTTGAATCCAGATGATGACTCAAAAACTTACTCTTAAATTAACAAATATAGTTTTGGAATATAAAGATTTTTTTCAACATACCCAAGTCCTTAATGATTATTACCATGTTTACCTAAAATCAAAATATTATCAAATTTAGACATACCTAAGTTCAACATTTTCAAAGATTTTTTTAGTATAGTCAAGTTCATATTCCACTTCATTTATTTATTTTTTTTCTTAACAATGATCATTTTCGTTGAGCTTACCATACTCTTTGCTTTAGATTGTTCTTTCAAATGTCTATTAACTTTTTCTTCTAATAACTTCTTGTGATTGCACATTTTTACCCATTTGTTAAACATCAATTTGTAACGTGTAATTCACTTTTTGCATTACTTTTATTAGAATCAAGTTCATTGAGATCAATTTTGGACTCACTCATTTTTTCTAAATTCTTGCAACAATTGATTGGTTTTGTTATAAAAGAACTAGATTCTTAGACATTTTCATCTTTTTCAAAACATGTGAAAACATTAAAAGCAATGTAATTAGTTACATTTTGTGGACTTTCTTCCTTTAATTCATCATCACTCGAAGTAATAAGCATGATTTTTGACTTTTTATTGAGCATGTTCACATGTTTAACTTATATATGGCTGAAGCTTTCACATTGAATACCTATTTTATTATTATTATTTTTAGAAAAAATCATTGGAGAATTATCTTTTATAAGAAATCTAAATGTTCGCTTCTTTTTCAGTCTCATTCTTCTCAAAATTTTATTAAAGTTTGGTAAGAAGTGTGATAACTTTTAAATCTTCAATATTCGTCTCTTCTTCATCTTTGGAGTTTTTTGTTTTAGCGTGAGAAGCTAAGCTTTTTTTTTTTTTGTTTTATTTCATATTCATCTTGAACATACTCAGGAATCCCATTAATTCTTACAAAATTTTTCTTATAAACACAAGTTTTCTCTCAAAAAACACAAAGAAAATGGCTTGACAAATATTTAAGAGAACTCTCTTTAAATTTATAAAATTAAATATTATAGACTCATAATATCTATCATGTTGTTTTTCTCTTTATATCACAATAATAATATGTAAACAATTTGAAAAAAAAAAAAAAACTAAAGAAACAAAAATAAGCGGCACTTTTTTGCTTTTGGCATTCTGCTCTTGGTTGTTTTAGAAAAGAAATAAGTCATATATATATATATATAACACAAACCTATTCCTAGTTGTGAATTTTTTTTTTTTTAAATCAAATGGCAATGTACTTCTTAATTAACAAGAATTTTGTGCTAAATAAAAAACTTCTTCTTTCTTTTTTATTACATTCTTAAATAAGTTTTCTAATTAATTATAAATATCAATATTCATAATATAACTAGTAAAACCTAAAATATCTTTGAATGTGAAAATTTTAAAAATGTAGATGCATAGTAACGCATTTAATAAATAGTAATCAATATCAACCAATATGCAACTAGCAACATGATAGATAAACATACTTTTTTAAAGATGCCAATGGTGCAAAACTTAACATTAATTTTATTTTCATTTAAACTCTTAAATTAAACTAATGAGTAGGTTCTATTTGCATATTTTTAAATTAATAGAATTAATTTGAACATTAATCCAACTTTAGAATTGTATATTCCTTTTTTCTTTTGTTTTGTATACAAGTAATATTTTCTTTCTCTCGATAATGATGGTTTTGGTTGAATTGAAAATGGATAAATATAAACTTAAATAAAGACATCCTTGTGCCTCCAACTTATATCATCAGCCTATGGTTCTCTTCTCAAATACAAAATTGCTAACATCAATTGAGCCGGAAAAGCATCATGGATCCAACCCTTGCCTAGTGAACAACTGCTTGTTTCACTCATAACATACCCTTTTGTAAGAAAAAAGTTTAAATTGAACTTTTTTAATGAGATCATTCAATATATAATATATTAATTTTTTTTATTATTATAATTATTTTTATATTTAAATTAACTTTAAATTAAATACATGTATTATGTATTTATTAAATGGGCATCATCTTTACTAATTTTTGCTATTTATAAACTACATCACTACTCTTATGTACTATTAAATTAAACCATATATGTGTCACTACTACTAATTTTCCAAGTAGTCATATAGCTATCTTTGGGTGTCTTTGGTTAGAGGAAAGAAAAGGAGAAACGAAAAAAAATCCCAATTCCTTTTAGTATTTCTTTATTTATTTGTAGGAATGGAGGGTGAAAGAGAATTCTTAAGAATCCTTCCATCCCTCCATATGATAAATTATTAATTTTATCCTTTATTTATATATTTTATTATAATTTTTATTTTAAATAATTTAACATTTATTTTTAGTTAATTAATTATTTTATATAATTAAGTATCATATTGGTTTAATTATATATAATAATAGTTTATAATTATATTATAAATATAAATATTAATTTAAAATTATTAACATAATATTATTTTAGTTTTTCAATTTACAAATTAATTTATAATCATCAATATTTAAGTTATAAATTTAACATCATCTTATTAAACTATAGGTATTATTATTTTTATTCTCATAATAATTATATATATACATATATTTTTATATGTTTCATATATATATTGATTTGTAATTTTATTTACAACCTTGTACTTATTATAATTCATATAACTATTTTTAGTTATTTGATAATTTTAATTTCTATCATGTAAAAAATAAATATTAATACAATTATATTCTAATTATTTAGTTGTTTTAAAGACAAACTAATTACCAAATAAAAAAAAGGTAATATTGTTGATAGTTATAATAGAATTTTATAAATTATTAAAAATATATTACAATTTTAATAAACTAATTAAAGATACCTAAATACATGAATATAAAGTTTAGATTGTATCCAAAATCAATTTATTTATGACAATTCATATGTAATTAAACTTATAAATTTTTTTTAAAAAAGGTAGAAAATGCATCCAAAATAAAAAATATTTTTAAAATTTTATAGAATATTTTTTTAATCAACACATATATTTACGCAATATAATTTTAAATATCTTTTTTACTAAATTACCTATTAAAATTATATGAGTCAATTATTTCAAATAAAAAAATAAAATTTGAAGATAATTTAATTTTTTAACTATAAAAAAACATAAACTATCTCAATAAAAAATTATTTTTGTTGAAATAAAATATAATTAATTAATGTAACATGTATTTATATTTACAAATATTAATAAAATATATTTATTAAATATTTATTATAATAACTACGAAAATTTTAAAGTAAAAGTAAAAAATAACTAAAATTTTTATTTTATCAATAAAATTTAATAAATTTTGATGTAGAGGATATTTTTGTCTAAATAAAAATAATAATAAAATGCAACCATGCAATGCAAAACTCTTTACTCTTTCCTTTCTTTCTCAACTAGAATTAATAAAAAAGTGAAAATTTGGTCTTAATTAAAATTATTTTTTAAATTTGAGTGTGATTAAAAATAAGGGTGCATAGAGTATTTTGTAGGGTAAAATAACAAGACTTGCAATTAACCACAAACTAAAAAATGCAAAACAAAGTAAAAGATGTAACAGAGCATATATACGTAAATACATACAAACATACATACATACATATATGCTCCATGCCAGACAAATAGCTAAAAAGTGAAGAGAGAATCCAGATATGAAAGCAGAAAAATGATACGAAGAAGACAAATCCTATTAGCAGTGACTAGCTTGCCTCTCAACTTCAGTAGAACATGATGACAAAACTCTTCAATCACTGTTATTACCCAACTATTCCAATTTTTTTTTGTTTTATCAAATGTATAACCTTCGCTTGCTCCAATAATGACTTAAAGATATCCATATGAGCCCTCTGGCTTGTTCGGGGGTGGTGGGGATTACGGTGTGAAAAAAAAAAAAAAATACATTATGAATTTATGCTGTCAAATTTGTCGGGCGATGAGTCAAAAATGGCCAATGAATTTGATGAATTTTATAATGTTCGCAAATGTTGACTCTTCATAATAAAAGTGCACACTTTGTCAAAATCTTTAACATTTAGAAATGTGTCAATTACTATTGAAAGATTGCAGGGTTTGACCTATTATACTGGTTAGATCTAGTTATTTTAAAAATACCTAAAAATAAAAGACAAACTATATTATTAATTAAGAAAATGCAAATACTTAAGGACCTAGATGTAAAATTTCGATATCTTATTTTCCAGTCTAACGCTTCGTTATTGTATATAAGAAAGCCAATTAATAACGACCATTGTCATCACTAATTGTGGGGATTTACTGAGCAGTTTTTGATCATTCAATGCAGAAAATGGTGAACATTCCATCGGTAACGTTAGGCTCAACAGGCAAAACAATGCCCCTCGTTGGATTTGGCACGGTGGAATATCCGTTGTGTGAATGGTTTAAAGAAGCTGTTCTTCATGCAATAAAACTCGGCTATCGACACTTCGATACTGCTTCCACTTACCCTTCCGAACAACCTCTCGGCGAAGCATTAGCCGAAGCTCTTCGTCTTGGCCTCGTTAAATCGCGCGATGAGCTATTTATAACTACAAAACTTTGGCTTACAGATTCTTACCCTGACCGTGTCATTCCTGCAATCAAGAAATCTCTCAAGTTACGTCGTTAATGGCGAACAAATTATTTAAGACTGTTTTTTCCTTGCTTTTTTGATTTACTAATTAAATTTGTTTTGGTCTATGTAGGAATCTGGGAGTGGATTATATTGATTGTTATCTGATTCATTTCCCGGTATGCTTGATTCCGGGGGCGACATATCCTGTGAAGAAAGAGGATATTCGGCCAATGGATTTTGAGGGTGTATGGGCGGCCATGGAGGAATGTCAAAAGCTTGGTCTTACGAAAACCATAGGAGTAAGTAACTTTACAGCCAAGAAACTTGAGAGAATACTTGCTACTGCCAAAATTCCTCCAGCTGTCAATCAGGTGAGTAAATTATTCGGTGAAAATTTTGGTTTTGGGTGTGTTGATCGTATGATTTTATGGCTTACTGATCAAGTGTGTGTTTGTTTGTCAAGGTGGAGATGAATCCAGTATGGCAGCAGAAGAACCTTCGAAAGTTTTGTGAGGAGAAGGGCATACATTTCTCAGCATTCTCGCCATTAGGAGCCGTAGGAACAAATTGGGGACATAATCAAGTCATGGAAAGTGAAGTGCTGAAAGAGATTGCTAATGCAAAAGGAAAGACAGTTGCTCAGGAAAGTAACTGTTGCATGCCCCTAATTGCTATTCTTATTTATTCTTTAGTTTTGTCTTTATAAGTAGATTTTTTTTTTTTAAAAAAAAAGGGGTTATTTAATTGTCATAAATATTTTATTATAAAAATTTTATAATTATCTTGATAAACAAACTTTTTAAAGTTATGTTAGGAGAAAAATATAGTAAAATTTGTTAATTAAAATGTGGATATTTCTTATAATTTATTTCTTTAAAACAACTCAAAAAAATTTTATTTTTAAGAGTTCAAAATTTAAATTTTCACCACCAGAAATAAAATAATTCTTTTAATCCACTAAAAATTCTTCTCATGCTACAATTAAATGAAACAGAAAAAATTAAATAGAACTTTTAACAGTTTAAAATTTTTTTATGAGAGTAAAAAAAAGACAAAAAATTAATTATTTTAAAATTTATTTATATTTTAAAATATAAAATAATGTTAACCATAAGTCGTTAAGATTCTTAACGAACTTTATAGTTGAAACAACAAAATAAAGTAAAAATATATTACAGTAAGAATTAAATCTAGCATCCCTATTCAAAAGTTACAACTTAATATATGAATCATTTTTGATCTAATAATATACTTGAAAGTACCATTCTAGTTAAGACCTTTATTAAATAACTATTAGTAATTTAAAAGTTAAATTTTTTCATCAACAGTTTTATTTGTTTAGAAGAATATTATAATCGATCCAATATTTTCTTCCTCGCTTTGAAGGCTAATTTCATCAACAGTTTTATTTTGGGGTTTTTTTTTTTTTTGGGGGTTGTGGATGTGCAGATTGCAATCAGGTGGGTTTACGAACAAGGGGTAAGTGTAATTACGAAGAGCTTTAACCAAAAAAGGATGGAGGAAAATCTTGACATATTTGACTGGAAGTTAACTGCTGAAGAGCTAAAAAAGATTGAACAAATTCCGCAGTACAGAGGAAGTCGTGCTGAAACATTTGCTTCAGAAAATGGTCCATACAAAACCATCGAAGATATTTGGGACGGAGAAATTTGATTTTCTGTTAATGCTGCTGGATGTGCGGGAGAAGTAAACTTGTGTTTTCTACTTTGTACTATCATTAATAATAACATAGACCATTTTCATTTTATAAAATAAATCTTCTGGTTGTGAAATTGTTGATTTCATTTATTTCCTGTTTCTTTTCACACGGGAATTCAATTCATGATGCTGTTGTTAATTCAGTCTAATCATAAATTTATTAGATTTATTTTCAATATTTTATTTAATCATAGCATTATATTATTATCAAGTGACTGGTAATTTTTTTTTTTGAAAATTATAGCATGTATAACAACAATATTACATTGTCACATTTAAAAAAAATTTATTCATACGATAGTATTTTTTATTTTCTAAAAATAAATTTTTCAATATTTTTCACTTATTAAAAATTATGATTAAATAATAAAATTTTTAAATAAATTAATAATTATGTGTCTAATGTTTTAAGTAAATTTTTTTTCCACTTCTTTATGTTTGTTGTATATATTATTATGCTCGTTTTGAATGAGGTATTAGCTTTCCTCAAAATACTTCAAAAAAAAAAAAACATTTCTAACTTTCTCATATATACTGTAAATTAATTTATATAATTTGACCAACCTTTTCTTATAAATACATGTTTCAATAGTGAGATTAATTTAATTTTTCTTTTTGTTTTTGTTATTATTAAATGGCACTATTAATTTAATTAAAAAAAAAGGTGTTAGTAAAAATATGACCAATAATTTATCATAAGAGTATGCAACAATTTTGGATTTAATCAAAATTGTGAAGAGTTGAATCAATAAAGTAAGATTTAGAATTGAAATTGATTTTTTTAGAGTTGGTTTCAACTCCAAAAGTGAACTAATTTTTTTTTGCTTGGGTTTTGTTTTCATAACTTTTGGAATTGAAACTAAATGAGATTTTAAATTTGAAGAAAATACTATTTTTTTTAAAATATAATATCATTAATTTTATTTTATTACTAATTTTGTTATGTAGTTAAATTTGTAGGCATATATATATACCTTTTCTTTTGGTAATTGTTCGTGGGAGATGGAATTTTTTATTTTTCCCAGTACTTAGTACACCATTAATTTTGGAATATCAAGTGGATACATTGATTTCTTTTTGATCTCTATATTATCTGGTAGATTTCATGTGGACAAGCTGAAATTTCTTATTTATGCAAGGTATTTGAATGATATGTTAGCCAAATTTACTAATCCGACATGAGATTTATTTTAATTCATGACTTCTTTTATTAGTATAATATAAACTTACAAATTCAAGTAAATATTTATATTATTATATTTAATTAGAATTTTTATAACATATATTTTATTACAAAAATTAAAATAAATAATTAATTAATTTTAATTTTTTATTTGAAAATTTAATAATTAAATTTATTTAAAATAAATTTTGATTTTAACTAAAATTATAATTTAAGTTAATTTTATTGATTGGTATATTTTATCATTAAAAAAATTAAAATATATTTAATATGTTATTTTATTTTATAAAATTACTTAATAATTTGTTCGGGTCTTGTTTGGTGGACCATAAATAAATAAAATTAAAATAGTGGTGGCATCTAGATCCAGCTAGCTTTGGCACATGCTAATCATAAAAGTTCTCTTTAGTTTACAATAAAATATATATATATATATATATATATCTCTTAATCACTCAAAATTAATAATTAATGAGTAACAGAGACTTGTTTATACTTAAAAATTGTCAGTCTTAATTAATTTTAATTAATAAATTAAATTAAGTAAAAATAATATAAATAAAATAGAGAAGACTAGTATTACGAGGAGGAAATTTTTCCCAATGAGAAACCTATAGGCGATGCTCATCAAATCACACCCTGATTTATCTGTCACTTCATAACTATTTATGAGTGATGCTCACCCTCACTCTGTCCTCCCTGCGTTACGAAAATTAGAGTGGGAGCTGCAAGCATGCGTGCCTTGCTGTACTCATATTTTAATTTGTATTTATTTTGTTTTTTACCGTGTAGGAATCTCGGATTGGAGTTCCTTGATTCTTAGAATATTCCATATGACTAACACCTGCTTCATAAAAGAGAAAATTTTTAAAATAATTTTATTTTAGAGTTTATTTACACTCTTAAATTTTTTTTCCCTAAATTAGTTAATTTTTTTTAAATTTAGATAAATTTATCTTCTAATGATCATTATTTTAATAGAATAATATTAGATAATTAATAAGTATAATTAAATATTACTTTATATATATATTTTTTCAATAATTTATAAAAATGCAATAGTCTTGAAAATTTATGGTAAAAAATATCTATATATTTTTTGGATTATATTTTCAAGAAATAAAATTAAATATAAGTAGTAGAAATGCAATATAAAAAAAATTACCTAAATTTTTCTAATTTTTTTATCCTAATTAATACAAAATTTCAGTAATTAACTTTAAAGTTATTTTTAGATTTGTATATTCACAGTGGATGTACTCCATCCCCACTTCTCTAAAACTATTGTGAGATGAGTAGATTTTGTCAATAGTGATATTGAAAGACTTTTGGCGATACAAAATCACTTTCAACTCTTACAACAACAATCCTAAATTAACCCTTAGAAATAGATGTCATATAATTACACTTAAGTTATAAAAAATAATAATTTAGAAATCAATTCAAATAAATATCTAACAATAACATAAATTCATACTTTAAATACCAAAAAACAAACAAGTGTGAAATTTAGTTGGCAAAAAAAGAAAAATAATTCTTATTGGCTCGATAATAGTAGAGCATTGTCATCGTTTTGCCTATAAATAATAACATCACTTACAATTTAAAATTATATATCTTTGTCTATTTTGATCAATTATTTTCCTCGGTTAAAAATTGAAAGACTTAAGAATCAAACTTAGTTAGCATAACAATAATAACAATATAAAATCTCAGCTCGTTGAACCCTTTGCATGGATTAACATAATTATAATAGTTTGATTTTAGTTCCTATAAAAAGTTAATTGCTCTTTAATTAACATCTACAAGCAAATATGTTGAGCTTCTGCACCTAGATTCAATCTACTAGATCATAGCTTAACCTTCTATTATTTGTACAGAATTAAAAACTAAAAGTGAACCCTTTGTTATAGCTATAAAATACTAGCGACTTCAACACAGAAAATTAATCAAATACTAAGAAAACAAAACAAGCAAAAACTTTGGCCTACATCCACAGTAAGAACAACACACAATTCAATTGATTACCATACCTTGTCAAAATACACAAGCTCACCAGAGAATATAGAATAAGAATACATTAGATGATACAAGTTAAAATAAGACTCCTTTCTTGGTTCTCTTCTCTTTCCTTTTAGCTTTTCTTACTTGTTTTTCTTATCATATATTAATGCTCTTGTACAAATTGATACTGCCCTTATTTTTTTATACCACCCCTTCTCTGTTGTTGGCTCTCTTAATAACAAATTATTAACAGAAAATAACTAACTCCAACTGAGTTAGTTTTCCAGCTAAGAAAGCTTAAAGCATCAATCTTTTCAATTCTCCATCTAGTTAAAAAAGGTGTTGTTTCTACAATAGATGATGAAGAGTAAAAGCTGTAGTGGAAATTCACTTTTTGTTTATAAGTTTATTAAGCTTTGTTCTGTTTTACATGAATCTTGAGCATTATATATGTACAGCTTCTTATGAAAAACATAAAGATCATTAAGAAGAAAAGATTGTTGCTTCGAGTATGGATGAGCACTTAATGGTTGTGCCTAAATCCATCAGTTTTAGCAATGCACACAACAGGGAGAAAAGAACAATGCTAAAGGTAAGACAGGGCGATGGAAGACAGTTTAACCATGCTAGAGGTAAGGCAGGTAGAATTCCATCTAACTATGCTGGGTTTGAGAGTCCAGGCTTAACGGTCTTGGTCCATCAGTTTGCTTGTCTTTTAACTCCCTCATTTAAGTTGATGACTTTCTGTAATGTTGAGTTTTCTTATCAAGGCAGTAAACTTATCAATTCTTAATAGTTTGGTGAGTCCATTAGCTACTTGTTCTTTTGTAGGCACATAACGTATGACTATTTCTTTGTCTACCACCTTGTCACGCACAAAATGGATGTCAATCTCAATATGCTTTATGCGAGCATGATAAACTAGATTGTATGCTAAGGCTACTACACTTTAACTGTCAGTCCACACTACGTCAGGTTTCTCTGTTTTGATTCTAAGTTTTTCAAGTAGCGACTTTATCCATGTCAGTTCTGCCATAATGTGTGTTAATGCTTTATGTTCAAACTCGACTGATGATTTGGTAACTACAAGTTGTTTGCATAAGCTTTAAGAGATTAAGTTTCCTCTAAAATACACACAATATCCTGTGGTCGACCTTCTCTCATCCAAATCTACTGCCTAGTTAGCATTGACAAATCTTTCCAAGTCTAGTGTGTCAAGTTTGTTAAATTTCAGGCTTAAGTGAATTGTTTCCTTTAAGTATCTCAACACTCTCTTGTAAGCCTTCAAATGTTCTTCTTTTAAATCTTGCATGAACTGACTTAATAGCCTACCATTAATCGATATAAAGTACCATATGCAAACTGATTTCCTTTGTGCTTGCTAAGCTTGTTGCCAGTTACCATATGTGTTGACATACCTCTGTATTATAGCATATTGGTCTTCATAAAGAGAATTAGGGTGTGTTTGATTTGTGTCATGTACAGACTACTTTCTAATCTGTTTATTTTGAGTCCAAGAAAGAAATTTAGTTCACCTAGATCTTTCAAGGTAAACTCCTCATTTAACTTGTTGATTAGCCTTTCAATCTCCAAGTGATTATCCCTTGTCACAATGATATTATTGACATAAATAAGGAGTAGGATTATACCTTCATCACTGAAGTTGTGGAACAAAGATGTATTTATCTTAGAGTTGACAAAATTTCAAGATTCTAAAGTAAATTTTAATTTGTCAAACCAAGCTTGAGGAGCTTACTTGAGACCATAGATAGCTTTTTGAAGCCTACATACATGAGTGAGAGTTTTTTTTCCTTCGAATCTTGGGGGTTGACTTATGTAGACTACTTCCTTTAAATTACCATTAAGGAATGCATTGTTTATATCTAATTGCTCAAGTCTCTAATTTCTTTGAAGGGCTAGAGTTAGTATAATCTTGATGGTTGTTGGTTTGACTACTAGATTGAAGGTCTCTGCAAAATCAATTCCTAAAGTTTGCAGAAACCCTTTTGTTATTAGCCTTGCCTTGTGTCTAAGTACTATTTCATTTGAATTTTGTTTAATTTTGAAGATCTAATTGTAATCCATAATCTTAAGGTCGGTTGAGAAAGGTACTAGGTCCCATGTGTGGTTTTTGATTAATGCTTTGAACTCTTGGATCATTGTAGCATCCTAGTTTAGGTATTGAAGAGCTTGTTTCTCATTCACAAGTATATCTCCTTCATTAAGTTCCATGATGTTTGACAAGTAGGTTTTAGAGTTGAAAATCCTTGCTTTACTTCTTGTGAGCATGGGATGACCTGTGTGAGTATTGCTGGTTCGAATGGTTTGAGTCACAGGTAAAAGAGGACTAGTTGCCTGTGTTAAATAATCTGGTGATGAGGAATGACGACTTCCAGGCTGTTCTTAATCAGAAGCCAAATGAGACTCTGCATTGGAAGCTGCTGCAATGAACTCTATACTTGTTGCTAGATGTTCTAAGGATTGGTAGTTGAACTAGTTTGATATGGTAAAATAAGGTAATGTAGAAAGTTGATCCTCTTGGGTATGTTTAGGTATGTGATATATGAAGTTAGAGTTTGACTCGAAAGGAAAATTTTCTTCATTAAACATCACATTTCATGCAATGTAGAACCGTTTGGATGGGTGCAGACAAAGGTATGCATTGTGGTATGGACTATATCTTATGAAAACATATTTGGAAACATGAAAACTCAGCTTGTGTTTGTTGTATGGCATGAGGAAAGGGAAACACTCACACTCGAAAATGTTCAGTAGCTTCAAATCTAGTTTGTGACCAAAAATGCATTCATAGAGTGATTTGTTTCTTAGTGTATAGGATGACATATCTATTTATAAGATAGGCAGTAGTGTAGACAGGTTCTCATCAGAATTTCAAGGGCATGTGAGATTGAGCCAACAAGGTGAGTGTAGTTTCTATAAGGTATCTGTGTTTTCTTTTTACTTTACCATTTTGGTGGTGAGTATAAAAGCATATGTATCTAAGAGCTATGCCATTTTGTGACAGATAGTCTTCAAATGGCTTGAATTCTCCTCCCATATCACTTTGTAATGATTTTATCTTTAGTTTAAACATGTTTTCCACTTGATTCTTAAATTTTTTAAATATGGTAAAGGTTTCTGATTTGTATGATAAAGGAAAAACCTATGTGAATTTGGTGAAGTCATCAACAAATGTAATGTAGACTATGTATCCATTGATTAAGGCAGTAGGTACAAGACCCCACATGTCAGTGTGAATGAGTTCTAGTATTTTTCTTATTTTTACTTCTATAAATATAAAAGGTGACCTATGCATTTTTTTTATATTGGTAGGCTGTGCAGAAAAGTGGTGCTGGAATGTGGTTTTTTTCATTGAACAATTTAGAATCAGTATAAGAGAACATGATTTGTTTGAACACTCTTTCATGAAGGTGTCTTAATCTTTGATGCCAGATTCCTAAACTTCTGAGTTTTTTCTAATATTTAAAATGCTTGATAAAATGAGTTTTTTTTTAGTTCATATCAAGCCATGTGATTGGCAAACAAAAGCAACTAGTCTAGGTGTTTTTCCAGAAGGCATTGAGGATTTCAATAACGTGTATAGGCCCCTTTTAGCAATTCCTTTAAGCCGTGTTCTCCTTTTCTTCAGATCCTTCATAATACAGCAATTTTGATTGAAAATAATGACAGTATGATTATCTTTAAGCAGTTTAAAAACACTAACAATATTTTTTATTATACCAAATACAAACAGAACTTGATTGAGTTCAATCTAGTCAGGAGAGTGATGCGTGTGAAGTTTAATATTGCCAATGTGAGTAATAGTAAGGTTTTGACCTACCTACAGCCAGCTTATCATTATCTTTGTAATCTGAGTGAGTTGACAGGTTTTGAAATGCATTGGTTACATGGTTCGTAGATCCACTGTTAACATACAAATCAAAATCAGAAATACTTTCAAATTTTACTAGGTATATAGCTCAGTTATCTTGCTTGGATTGTTGAGGGGCAAAATCTTTATTATATCAGTGTCAACATTCAATAGCAGTATGGCCAAATTTCATGCAAATCTAGCAGGTTAGTTTCAAACTAAATTGAGCATTCCTTCCTCTGCCTCCATTTTTGCCTTGATTTGGAGCATTCTAGCTCCTCTTTTTGTTTTAAGTTGAATGAACGAGGTTAGCAATAACTTTTTATTGAAAGCTTGAGTTTAAGAGACCATTCCAATTATCCAATTATTTTTTTGACTCAATAGCATAGAGTATACCTCTTCAAGTGATGGCAGATTTGGTCTGAAGGATAGGTTGACAATTACGGATTCAAAATCTCTTCCAAGTCCATCAAGGATATATAGAATGAAATCCTTGTCTAATAAGCTGTCACTAGCAGCTCTTAATGTATTAGCTATTCTTTTCATTTCATGATAAAATTTAGAGACTATCATACTTTCTTTTTTTATAAAGGAGATTAGGCTTCTGAGATTCACTACTTTGGCTAAGGACTTAGTAGTAAAGGTCTTTTCCAGTGAGTCCTAAAGCTCAGATGAGGAAGTACATCCTATTGTTGTGGCTAGCATTGGCTCACTTAGGGTTGACAACAGCTACCCCATGAGTTATTGGTCATGTTTTTTCCAGACCTTGTAGGCTGAATTTGTGGAGGTGATGGTATTGTCTTCGTCATCTGCAGTTGTGATATATTTACTTAGAGGATTTATTCTCGAGTCTAAGTGTTCTTCAAGGTCATTCCTCTAACTGATGGCAGCACTTAAGATTTTTAGAGTAGGAAATTTGAATTAGTGAGTTTGATGGTATTAGGAAACGATATGGTTACAGAGTTGGTGTTAAACATTACTAAAACACCTGCATTCACTTATGTAGAGCTTCAATAGGTGTGGCTAGTTGCCATTGCTGCTTTGATACCAAGTTAAAAAAGGTGTTGTTTCTACAATAGATGATGAAGAGTAAAAGTTGTAATGGAAATTCACTTCTTGTTTATAAGTTTATTCAGCTTTGCTCTATTTTACATGAATCTTGAGCATTATATATGTACAGCTTCTTAAGAGAAAAACAAAGGTCATCAAGAAGAAAAGATTGTTGCTTGGAATGTGGATGAGCACTTAGTGGTTGTGCCTAAACCCATCAATTTTAGCAATGCACGCAATAAGGAGAGGAGAACAATGCTGGAGGTAAGACAAGACAATAGAAGACAGTTTAACCATGTTGGAGGTAAGGCACGTAGAATTCTATCTGACCATATTGGGCTTGAGAGTCTAAGCCCAACGGTCTTGGTTCCTCAGCTTGCTTGTGTTTTAACTCAACTTAATTCAAGCTTCCAATAATCTTCTTCCATGTCTCTTTTACTTCCAACATGTTTAAAAGCTTTTAACATCAACCAAATCTAAGCAATGCATAAACTTGGTAGATGGCAATGAGTTAGTTTACTTATCTACAGGGTTCTCACTCAACTGAATCTTCTCATGCCTTATGTCTCTTTTTCAATCTCAACCTTGATCAAATGCAGCCTTATATTAATGTGCTTTGTCCTTTCATGGTGTACTTGATTTTTACTCAAGTGAATTACACTTTGATTGTTGCAAATCACTTTGACAAAGTCATGTTCCATGCTCAACTCAGCCACTAAACCAGCACTTTTACCTGGTTGACGTCATTTTTAAAGTTCAAAATCTTTGTTTAAGTATATTTCAGGATTATTTTAATATATATGACATAATTAAAATTTATTTTAAAATTAGTGTGAATGTATTAATTTTTTTTTTTTTGTCAATGCAACGTTTAGAATAATTAAATTTTTTTTTCTTAAATTTTTAGTAATTTATCACTTTTACATTCAAGATTAGTCGATTTCTTAACTAATTTACACAACCTTGCTACAAGGGGAAGTTAAGTGCTGAAGAGCTGCAAAAGATTGAACAAATTCCACAGTGTAGAGGAAGTCGCGCTGATATATAAGAAACAGAGCAAGTTCCCTGTAAATCTGTTGAGGAGATATGGGATGGAGAATTTTAAACAACTAATGTTTAATTAATATGCGTGAGTTGTTATATTTATATTCCGTGCAGTTTGCTTCTTGAAGTTTCTAAAATCACTGTCCTTTACATTGTTTTCTTTTACATCTTTATAATAAAATAACTCTTCAGCCTTTAGTTTGAAATTTTGATTATCAAATCCAGTTTCTGTTACTTTCCACTTGGGAATTCAAATGATGCTGCTGTAATTTTCTCTTTCGTTATTTTCGTCTGTAGAAATTTCATTTCTTCTAAGAAAAACAAATTAATTTTTGAATCCTTCCAAGTTTGGTAGACCAAAAATTAATTAAACACTAGTATTATGATAATAGTCAGTAATTAAAATTCGCCAATAATAGTAGAAAACGATTATGACTAAAGGGGTTATCTTAACTCTTAAGTAATAGTTGATAACATTTTTTTTCTTTCTAAAATTTGAATAGTGGAAATAAAAAATTGAAAAACAATGTTAATGTGGATGTTATCCTTAAGGTGTTATATCAATTTTAATACGGTAGTAAAACTAATGTATTATATATATATATATATATATATATATTCTTTTCTAAACTTCAACCAAGTTTGACTAGGAGATTAAAGTGACATTTTAATTCATTTCCATATACGGAGACATTAAAAAATTCAGGATCCAGTTAGGGTTACATTCCCAGGGGAGACAAGCTCAAGACCTTTTTGTGGTCTTTCTTTTTGGATAAAATTAAGGACACTGGGTAATTTATATTTAAGAAAGAAAACTTTCTAACATTTTGTAACCATCTTTTTGTTCTTGTCTACACAAGGACAATTGTCAACAAGTTTCTCTTTTTTGATGCAAATAGCCCACCTTCTCCAATAAATATAAATGAGGAAGATTGATGTAGACTATGTTGAAAAGTAAGTACTTCAATACTTGGTCAAATGCGATTGAAAACAAGAAAAGTGATATGATTTTCTGTTTTGAATTGTTATTGAATAAAGCTTATCAGATAATTCAGCTCAGAATTTAATTTTTCAAGACCAGTTAGACTTGTTTCATTTGCTTTATCTTTATGTTTTAGAATACTATAAACATGTTGTATCCTGTTGCAAGGAGAATGAATTACATTAGAAATACGCTGCTTCTTTGCATTTAGTTGGCATTCAGTTTGAATCAATAAAATAAGCTACCTATTTTATGTTAAATTCAGTCTTTTGACCACAAATACCAGAACCAGAATTTTGTAGTATCTGGGCCTTGGTCACAAAATTTTGATTATTACCATTACAAAAACCGAAACACGACAGCCAACAATTTTCTCCCTTCAACACATTATTGCAATCCTACACCCAAAATGACAAGATATTAAGGATCGAATTATTAACGTTTAGAATGGACTCAACCTAGAGATCAAGCACCAATCAAAAAAACTCTTTGATTCACAATTTTTATTCTTCTCTTTCTTCCTCTATATTCTACATTTTTCATCACTTTTCCTCTCACTTTCTTGGTTCTATTTATTGAAGTAGTTGTTGAATTCAAGAGTCAACACTGCTAGTAGTTGTTTCCTTATGAGCTAGCTTGAGTTATTAGGCAACCCATCATAAGCAATAACAAATAACAAAGAGAGAATTGACGTCATAATGAAATCTTTATAAGAGCAAATACAACGTATAGCCCACGAACATAATGATGTACAATAATATATATATATATATACACACACAAGAACTGATATTTTTAATTATAAATATATACAAGAGATTTTCAAAAGTTTTTTTTTTATTATCTTTTAGACTTATTTTGTCTCATTAGTTATAGCATATATAATCCCTTTATTAAAAACTTTGCTACATGTAAAAATGAGGAGACAAGAATTTACCCTCTCATTTTTTCATACAGCGAATATGTACTATGAATTATGTGCTACAATAATTTAACTTTTATATATATATAAAAAGTATATTTATCTTTTATCTTAAACACTATATAGATATATGTTCAGTCACTTTCCAAAAACATAACCTGTATTCATAATAGCTCATATACCATTTGTGCCAAATTAATATTTCAAATTTGACTAATTAATCAAGTTTCCAACAATTATAGGCATTATCATGTTTGATTTAAATGTCAAAGAAATATGAAACTCATTGTTACTTTGTCAAGGCAATACTTATAAAAGAAATAACAATATTTTACTATCATCATCTTTTTGTTTCTTCTATCTCATCTTAGCTCGCTTTGTAGAGTGAAAAATGCAACCACTTGTGTAAGAAATTCAGTATAAACCTAATGATATAATATTTTAATAGAGCATGCATAAATAAAATAATATCACAATATATATAATAAAATTATATTTTGTCTCTATATATTTTAATTTGCCGTGATGTTTTGCCCCTTTGACATAGACTATTGCAGCTTTATTGTGACAATATAATATCAATAGCTTTGAAGCATTCTTAACAATATTGAGTTTCTCAAAAAATCTCTTAAACTAAACTACCCCTTGTACTACTGCAAATTATGCTACAAATTCAACTTCTATGTATAGAGCTATGCTTCTATGTATAGAGCTATGTATGTTTGTTTCTTGCTACACTTCTATGTATAGAGCTATGTATGTTTGTTTCTTACTACACCATGAGATAGCACTACAACCAAATAAAAATGCATATCATGACATTAGTTTTTGCACATCCAAATTAATACAACATAACAAATATCGTACCTTGTACATATCATAGCATATTCGAGGCTTCCATGGCACTAGCATAGGGAACTTTTCCATTATTTCTTTCACTTGTGGAGTTTTAAGGCACATACTAGGACTAAGAAATATGAAATTAGTGTATCCATAGACTTACAAGTAGTGATATTAAATCATTTAAATAATTCTAATATATATCTCTTGTAATAGAGCTATAAGCTTCTTTGAATAATCCCTTTAAATTTCGACTTGCAAAATATAGGTTACTTTACTTATATTTATACATTTAAAATTTAAAGATAATCATTTCTTTATGGTTAAGAAATTTTTTTTATTATTTCTAAATCTTTATGTATAGACGATATTTTATTATTTCTAACTAATAAAATATCGTCTATACATAAAGACAATATAACAAAATTATCCTCAAATCACTTGATATACATAGAATAATTCTTTTTAATCATCATAAAATTATATATTATTATAACTTTTTAAGATACCATTATTTAGAATCACATGTGAATCTTTTGAGTCCGTAGACTTTGCACTCTTGGCCTTTGGTAAAGAAACCTTTTGGCTAATCAAAATATATCTCTTATTCTAGTTCTCCATTGAGACATACAATCTTTACATTTATTTAATGTAATTTGATGTCTATGTGTATACTGATAACTAGAATTAGTTGATTTGAAGAAAACCTTAATATAGGAGAAAATGTTTCATCATAGTTTATATTCTCTTCTTAAATATAACCTTTAACAACTAAACATGCCTTGTGTCTTTTAATTGTGCCATCAAATTTACACTTGATACTTAGCACCTATTTGTTTCAAATGCTCAATGATCAGGTGTAAGTCAACCAAGTCCCAAATTTTTTTTCTATTTTTCATTGATTTCATCTCATCATCTATTGCTTTCATCCAAAGTTCCTTGGTGTCCAAAATGAGAGCTTTTATTGAGTGTTTTTGGCACATCACATCATGAAAACAATGACAAATGTTTTTCTTTGGATTTTAACATGACAAAGTGTAACTAATCTTCAATTGCTTTGATGTATTAAATGATTTATTTGAACTGGTTCAATAGGTTTATCATTCCTATTAGGGATCACATATTTGAGTAAATAATCATTTACTATTTGTTTATGGATAGGATGTGATACCATTACTTGAATTGTCTAATTCATGAAATTGAGTAGCTTTACCAACATCACTTATATTGAAAAACTCATTTTCCAAAAGAAAATGGCATATCTTGATTCTAATTTAGTCATATTATCATCCATATGTCCAGCAATAAACAATATCTTTTAGAATGTTTCGAATAACTTATAAAGAAACTTTTTTTTTTTCTCTTGCATCCAACTTACCACGTTTATAAAGACAAATCATGAATATAGGCTACAAACCATGAAGTCTATTGTGATTCTTTTAAAAGAAAAATAAAGTTTACTTACCTATATGACAATCACAACCAATTAACTTAAGCACCTTGACTTTAAATGACATCCAAAAGGAAGAAGTAAGAATTTATTTTTGATTAAAGACACACAAGAGATATAATCAAGTAAATCTTGATTTTTAAGAAATAGATTAACTCTCACAAGAATATCAAGGGAAAAACAAATCTATTGAACTCAAAGAAATTATATATACAAAATAAGCTTGAAAATCCCGAACGGTTGCCTCAAAATCCAGCCCAAAAGGGTTAAATATATATATAATTGATTGGCCACTGGAGTACTAGCTTATCAATCTCTATGCAATCAACTACTAACTTGGCACAAGTTGTGTTCACGAGGGACTATTCATCACTCGAGCATTAGGTTGGCGGTCTCTTGCATTTAGCTACTGTCTATATACGCTATTCATATGTATGGTATTGTTCACATACCTTATTCACAAGTACGGTACTATTTATTTACCTTATTCCCATGTACTTGTTACTAAATAAAATGTGTCACAAATTCAATAAGAAGATTACATAAAATTATTGACTACTAACTCCTCATAAAACATAACATATATAATTATATAATATTTACTTAAGAAAAGAGGGTGTTACGTTGTTAATAAGACATTTTTATTGCATATGTTGTATTTATTTTACATTACTTGCATATAAATATTTTATTCTAATTCTTATTGTAATCATTAAAATAACTTTTCTATTTATTTATATATCTAAGAGAAAATTTGTCTTATTAAATAATTTCTACTCTCATCAATATTAGGAGAGATATTTATCCAAATAGTTGTAAAATAATCTATAGATATCATTTATGGTTAACTATTCAACTTATTATGATATTATTAATAAATTATTTGTCTCGTAAATGTTGTACTCTTTTATATTAATTGCAAATAAATATATTATCCTATATATATATATATATATATTAGAAAATTTGTATCGTATTAAACAATTTATACTCTCATTAATATTAAGTGAAAAGTATATCCACAAATTTGAGAAATAATGGATCTTAAGCACTAATATACCAGTACAAATCTATCCCAATATCATTTTTAAAATAACAAAAATGCAGATTGGATGGGTGAAAAATTGATATATAAGATTAAATAAAGATTAAAAAATAAAACAAAATATGAAAGAAAACAAAAGAAGAAAATTATAGTCTTCTTGTCTCTTAAACAACATGGACCTAAGAATGACAATTTTATGCGTTAACCTATTAGTACCTGACTCCAATAAAATGGGTTTGATATGCCTTTTAATAGGTTTAGGACAAGGAAAACAATTGTGGCAAATTTGGCAAGGGTATTGATACGAAAAATATATATAGATATTTGTTGGGAGTACAAAGGGACATTTAATTTGTATGTATTTTTTCTAATAAATACACCAAAAAGACATCATTGAGGTCTTGTTCTCAATTAACATCTATTTGTGTGTGATTTAAAATTAAAAAAAAAAAACCACCCTTATTTTTGTAAAAATACTTTTTATTTTTACTTAAAATTATTTTGCCTCTTATAGAAGAAAAGAAAAAAAAAATTTCTTTATGTTTTCCAACACTATATGCCTTACGCTATATTTGATATTACTTTGTAAATGGTGCTTTAAATCTCTTTTAAAAAGATGAAATAATATTATTTTTTTGAATTTTAATGTGTGTATTTATAGGTATGTATGTAGGAATTAAATTGTATTTTTAAAAATTATATAATTTTTAAACGATTGAATTTTTAATTGAAAATCTTTTTTTACATAAATATAATTTTTAAACGATTGAATTTTTAATTGAAAATCTTTTTTTACATAAACTATGCACTAAATTAAGCTATCTTAATAGTGAAATATAATGGAAGTCAACATTAATTTTAAAAGAAGAGTGAGGTATTCAACAATTTAGTCTATAATAAATGAGTAAATTGTTCACTTTTATAATAAGTCTTTCACTTTTACCAAGTCCTTAAAATTATAAAGTATAATTTAACAGTCCATTTATGGGGATTTTATTATAATTTTCCACAATCTAAGTTCAATAACAATTTTGCCATGAAAGGATTAAATGTAAGCTTTATTTTAGATTTATAATATTTTATGTGTGAATTAATAAAATAGTTATATACTTTTTTATAAAATTGTTGTAATTAATTTTATTTTATATTGACAGATTTGATATTTTATATGAATGATATATTTTATTTTAAATTAATACTAAAATTTTATTGATTTAATTAGATAGGTTATAAATTTAAATTGGTTATTTTATTAAATTACAAGTGTACTAAAAAGGCAAAAAAAAAATTGTTAAAAATTAACAAATATTTACATAAATTTTATAAATATCAAATATTTATTTAAGTGAGTTTAGTAATAAAAAGTCAAATCCACTATAAGTTTGGTATAAATTTAGTATTGAAATTTTATAGAATGCAAATGGGAGTATTCAACCCAAACTAGTCCATTATCATTCCTACTCCAAACTCTAAATTTAGTCAACACTTTGAGTTGATGACTTGATTTTGTTTGGACCTTATTTTATCTTATTAATTAAATTTTTGTAAAAGTTATTAAATAATATTTATTTATTTAAACAGTAAATTTCTTCATTAACAATTTTATTTTGTTTTAGAAGAAAATCTTAATTGACCTAATATTTGCTTCCTCACCTTGAAAGTTCATTTCATCAAGAGGATGATTGAAGGTATTCATTTATTTGTGCATGTGAAGATTGCAGTTAGGTCGGTTTACGAACAAGGGGTGAGCGTAATTACCAAAAGAGGATGGAGGAAAATCTTGACATATTTGACTGGAAGTTGACTGCTGAAGAACTTAAAAAGATTGAACAAATCCCACGGCACAGAGGAAGTCGTGCTGAAACATTTTCTTCAGAAAATGGTCCATACAAAACCACCAAAGATATTTGGGACGGAGAAATTTAATCTATTAATCAACTTTCCGTTAATGCTGCTGGATGCATGGGAGAGTAAATTTCTGTGTTTCTAACATGTAATATAATTATGGACTTTTTCTTTTTTATAAAATAAATCTTCTGGGCGTGACATTGTTGGTTTAATTTATTTTTTATCACTTTTAACATGGGAATAAAATTCACGATGCTGTTGTTAATTAAATCCTCTCTCTCTCTCTCACACACACACACACATATATATATATATATATTATTAAAATTATGAAATATATAACAATAATATTACACTATCATCTAAAAAAATTTGTGTATATATATAATAATACTCTTGTTATTTCATAAAGATAAATCTTTGTTATTTTTCAATTCTCATAAATTGTGGTTAAATAATAAAATTGTCAATAAAATATTAATTATCTGTCTTACAGTTTAAGTAAATATTACTAAATCAAAAAATAATTTTTTCCACTTCTTTTCCCTTTCTTGTATATATTATTATGTTTGGATTTTTTGAATTGGGTAGTTGCTTTGTTGAAATACTTATTAAAACGAAAATATTTGTCACTTTCTCATATATATACCTAAATCAATTTGTCTAATTTGACCTACATTTTTATGAAAAAAGGGTTTCAATAGTGAGATTGATTTCTACTTCTTTCTTTCTTTCTTTTTTTTTTTTACTTTATGAAAATGCAATATCAATTTAATTAAAATAATAAGATATTAATAAAAATCTAACCGATAATTTATAATACATTAAAAAAATAATAATATTTTTTTAAAAATTTTTCTTAAAAGTATACCTAATAATTTATTGTTTTACTCCCTAAAAGAATTCTATAATTCGTTCGAGTTTTGGTTGGATTGGTGTACCATAAATAAATGAAATTAAACACTGGTCGCGTCTCGATCTAGCTTGCTTAGCTAATGCTAATCATAAAAATTCTCTTCGGTCTACGGTAAAAAAATTGATCTTAGTCACTCAAAATCAATAATCAATGCGAGTACAGAGACTTGTATGTATGTATACACACACGTATTTGGAAGTTTTGGAAGCATGTGGTTGTGTTATTTTAATGCTTCCCCCGCTAGAATATTCCCTATTGCAAACACCTGCTTCTTCTTTTTCTATGACCTCAATAATAATTGAATGCTAATATTAAATACATTGAATGCCTCACTACATGATTTGCTAAATAATCAACCATACTGCTAATTTGACCACTGCCAAACTAACTCTTCATTTGTCCCCGTTCATAAGAAATTAAATAAAATAAATCTTAAGTTGTCCTTGTATGACTACTTTTATTTTATATTTTTCCTCATAGAAATTATCTAAATTTTAATGATTTTATTTCTCAATTAGTACTAACTTTCAATAATAATTAAGATTAATTTTAGATTTTTATATTCTTAACGAGAGATATTTGTAACTACATTCAAGGACTCCTTCCCTACTTTCTCAAAAACTATTGTAAGATAGAGTAGATTTTGTCAAGACTGATTTTGAAAATAATTTAGATTTTTGGCAGTACAAAATCGCTTTCCACTCTTACAACTACAATCCTCAACTCCTTGAAATAAATGTCATGTAATTACACTGATAAAAAAAATTTTACAACTCAATTGATATAAATATCTAATAATAAGACAAATTCATACTTTAAATGCAAAAGCAAATAAATGAGTGTCAAATTTAGTTGGCGGAAGATGAAAAATAAATCCTTTTAGCCCGATAATAACCGCCGTAACATCATCATCACCATCACTTACACTTCAAAATTAAATATCCTGTCTATTTTGATCAATTATTTTCCTTTTGGCTGAAACTTGAAAGACGAGAGAATCAAAGTTGGCTGGCATAACAATATTAATAATAATAATATGAACCTCAGCTATCTGAACCATTTGCATGGATAAACATAATTATAATATTTTGATTATAGTTCCTACAAAAAGCATAATTGCTCTCTAATTAACATATACAAGCAAAATACTTACTCTCCTTTGCAAATGGTGAACATTCCAGAGGCAGCTTTAGGCTCAACAGGCAAAACAATTCCCCTTGTTGGGTATGGCACTGTGGAATATCCACCATCCCCAGATGAAGTGATCATAGAATCTGTTCTTCATGCTATAAAACTTGGATATAAACACTTTGATACAGCGTCCTCTTACCCTTCCGAGAAACCTCTCGGCGATGCTATAGCTGAAGCTTTGCGTCTAGGGCTCATCAAATCTCGCGATGATTTGTTTGTTACTTCGAAACTATTTATGAGCGATGCTCACCCTCACCGTGTCCTCCCAGCATTACAAAATTCTCTCAAGTAACGTTGCCAAACAGATTCCAGAGTGATCGATGCATGAATCCCTTGCTGTTTTAACGTCTTAATTTTTATTTATTTTGTTTTTTCCTGAGCAGGAATCTCGGATTGGAGTACCTTGATCTCTACCAAATTCATTTTCCTTTAAGTATGAAGCCAGAGGCCGGGTTTATATTAAAGAAAGAAGATCTTATGCCAATGGATTACGAGGGTGTATGGGCGGCCATGGAGGAATGTCAAAAGCTTGGTCTTACCAAAACAATAGGAGTCAGCAACTTTACATGCAAGAAACTTGAGAGGATACTTGCTGCTGCGAAAATCCCTCCTGCTGTCAATCAAGTGAGTACATTCTTAAATTTTGGCCACAAATGAGTTAAATTATTTCGGTTTTGTCTGTGATATGTATGGCCTAATGATCAAAACATGATGAGTAATTATTACATATATGGTTTTACGGTGAAGGTTGAGATGAACCCAATTTGGCGGCAGAAGAAGCTGCGAGAGTTCTGTGAGAAGAAGGGCATACATATCACAGCTTACTCGCCATTAGGAGCCGTAGGAACAGGTTGGGGACATAATCGAGTCGTAGAAAATGAGGTTCTGAAACAGATTGCTAGTGCTAGAGGAAAGACAGTTGCTCAGGTAATTGTACTGTGGAAAATGAGTTACTTGATTGAGAGCACCCTTAATTTGTTAATTTTTTTTTGTGCATGTTGAAGGTTTCTCTTAGGTGGATTTACGAACAAGGAGTGAGTGTAGTTGTAAAGAGCTTTAACAAGGAAAGAATGGAAGAAAATCTTGGCATATTTGACTGGAAGTTAAGTGATGAAGAGCTGCAAAAGATTGAACAAATTCCACAGTATAGAGGAAGTCGCGCTGATGTATATGTAACAGAGCAAGGTCCTTATAAATCCGTCGAGGAAATATGGGATGGAGAACTTTGAACAACTAATGTGTGTAATATGCATAAGTTGTTATATTTATATTCCGTGTGGTTTGCTTTGTCCGGTTTCTAAAGGCAACATCCTTAACGTTGTGCTCTTTTACATCTTTAAAATAAAATAACTCTTCGGCCCTCAGCTTGGAAATTTGATTGTCAAAATCAACGTTCTTTTACTTTCCACTTGGGAATCCAAATCAGGATGCAGCTGTAATTTTCTGTTTTGATAATTTCGCCTATAGAAATTTCTTTTCCTTTTAAAAAAACAAATTAATTTATTGAATCTTTCTAAGTTTGGTAGACCAAAAATTAATAAAACAATAATAGAAACGATTATCACTAAAAGCATTATCTCAACTCATCAGTAATAGTTGACAACATTTTTTTTATTTCTAAAAATTTGAATTGTAGTAATAGAAATTGATAACCAATTTTAATATGAATGTTATCTTGATCTTTTCTTTTGGATTAAATTATGGACACTAGGCATTTTCATATTGGAAGTGGAAAAATACTTTCTAAACATTTGGTAACTATCTTTCTATTCTTTTCTACAAAAGGACAATTGTCAACACATTTCTCTTATTTGATTGGAATAGCCCACACCAACAAATGATGCAGATAATGTTGACAAGTTAGCACTTCAATATTTAGTCAAATGCTACTGGAAACACGACAAATGATATGATTTTCTGTTTTGAATTGTTCTTGAATAAAGCTTATCAGAGAATTTTGTTAGCTTAGAATTAATTTGTTTTATCTTTATCTTTCAGATTAGTATAAATAAACATGTTGTATCCTGTTGCAAGGAGAATGAATTACATTGAAAATACACTCGCGAGTGCTTCTTTGTATAGTTTTTGGCATTCAGTTTGAATTAAAAACATAAGCTACCCATTGTATGTTAAATTCAGGCTTTTGCCCAGAAATCAACAGAATCAAAATTTTCTAGTATCAAGGCCTTAGATACAAAATTTTGAGTACTACTATAATAAATACCCAAACACCACATCCAACAATTTTTTCCCTTCAACACACTACTGAAATCCCTCACCCAAAAACCAAACTAATTCAACCCAAAATCCTTGATTTATTTCGTTTCCTTTTAACCAACCATACCCCTTCATATAAATCACCACACTCCAACACTTGTCCTCCTACCACTGAAAATGTCTAGACACCCAACACATGTCAACAAAAAGTGCCACCGTCAATTAGCTCCCTTAGAACTAAAAAAAAAAAGGTCATTTTCGTTTTCCCTATCTTCTAGTTGTTATCATTTGTCTCTATAAACATGTCTCCGAGAAGAAATTCAAATCAAAATTATAAAGTGTTTGTGTTGACATAAAGTCTAGAGAGAAAATTTTCTGAGAATTCTTCTTTTCTTATTAAATGAATGACAAGCTAATTACAGTAGTAATTTATACAAGCATCAACTATAGAATATTCTACAACTAACTCATAATTATCAATAACAAACTTCTTAGAATTTTGGTCGAATCAACCATGGGAACTTTTATCATGTAACAAACTTAACATCAACTTCCTTCTTCAGCAAGCTAACAGCTTCTTCTCCTTATGCTATGTTGAATTAAGCTGGCTAAAACATGTAGTGCTGAGAATAATGCTTATCCTTAACATCCTCCATCAACCTCCCCATAAAGTAATTAAACTGAGGAGAAGGCTTGGTTAAAACATCAGCAATTTCTGATTCAGTTAAGTTGAAAAACTGAAGACCAAAAATGTAAAAGATATCTCAGTCTATGGTCAAGTTGCAGTGACATGTTGTAAGCTCCAATTAAGCAAATGTACAGAGAATCCTTTGTAAGGTTTAACTAGAAAGCGTGAGAGTTCACTCCCTTAACAATCAACCATAATTCCTTCATCAAGCAACTCAATCTATTGGAAGCTGGATCAACATAACAGAAGTGGATGAAGTTTAAAAACCATTGAAGTGTTTAGGGCCATATTTAAAAGTGCATTGTTGATGTCTATTTGCTTAACGGACACTATCATATCACAAGATAATTCATATTGTGGATGCTTTGATGACCGGAATACAACTGTCTAAAATGTCCAACCTGGTGAAAGCATTTAGTCACTAATCTTTCGTTATATTTAAAAATTGGTCCATTAATGTTGTATTCAATTTTGGATACTTACTTACAGCCTATTACCTTAAACTCCGTAAACAAAGGAAGGTCCATGTTTTCTTATTCTACATTGCTATAATCTAATAAGGATTGAGAAATGCTCCTTTCACAGTAGTTAGAACATTGTTACTAAATTGAACATGAAAAGCCTTTGTCTCGAAGAAACCACACTTAGAACTAGTCAGCATAGGATGTTGATTTTTTTTTTTTTTTTTTTGAGAAGTTGCAAGCAATAGTTTTATATAGACAGATGAAGTATCAAAAGTATCAAAAGTAATGGGCAATGTTATAAGAGCAGTGTAAGTAAACACCTGAGAAGCAAGTGGCGAAGCTATTGGATTTGATTGTGCAGCACTTATATGGCTGCTTGACACTGGAAAGCTAGTAAGAAGCAGAATTGAAGAAGTTGGGGAAGAAAAGAATGAATGAAGACACTTAGATATTGAAGTAGATGAATTTTCGAAAAAAAAAAAGGAAATGTAAATTCATCATAGATTGCATATCTAACCACAAAACTCTTCCGGGAGTGGGATGTAAGCATTTATTGACTTCAGAAAGAGGGTTATGGCCAATAAAAATGCATTTAGCTGATCTAAAATCAAGTTCATGTGTGTTATAACACCTAAAAGAAGGACAATATGAACAACCAAAAACTTTCAGTTTAGACGAATTCGGAGTACACTGAAACAATAGTAAATGGGAAGATTTGTTGTGCAATGATTCAATAGGCAATCTATTTATGAGAAAAACTGCAGGATGAAAATCATCCCACTGGTGTTTGAGAGGACGTGAAATAAGTTTCAAACCCAGCAAAACAACATGCCCGTGTTTATTTTCTACGATCCCGTTATGATGGTGGGTACGAGGACATGAATATCTATAAAGTATGTTATGTTGTTTAACAAAAAGAACAAAAGCAACGAACTCCCCTCCACCATTTGTTTGAATATAATTTATTTCACATGAGAATTGTTTTTCTACTTGCGATATGAAATGAATAAACACAGGCAAAGCTTCTGATTTCAACTTCAGTGGAAAAATCTGTGTATCTTGTGAAATTATTCACAAAACTAATATAATATCTTAATCCTTCTCTGAAAATTGTTGAAGTTAGATCCCATAGATCAATATGTATGAGTTTAAATGTTAAATTTATTTTAGAATATGAAACAAAAAAATATAATTGTGACTTTTGTCATTCCAACGAGCTTTATAAAAAGTTATAAAAGGAAAAATTTTAAACTTTATTGAATTTCGAAAAGTGAAAAAATTTTGAGTAGGATGGTCCTACTATATCAATATAAATGATATGGTAAAATTATTTAATTAATACAAAAAGAGATATTTATTCATTAATGGTGGATAAAAAAAAATAAAAAATAAATTTTATAAATTTCTCTTACCATATTAATTGAAAATAAAATTTATTTTTAACTTTTTTTCATTTATTACCAATGAATAATCTATTTTACTTTATTGATTGAATAGTCTTATTACATCATCTATATTAATATAATAAGACCGTTTTATTTAAGACTTTTATCAAAAAATACTTCAAAGTATAAAGAGTGTGAAAGTGATACAATAGAACTTGAAAGCAAGCTTTACTTTCTTTGTTACAAGCAACATTATCATGAATTTCTAAGTTGATAAAACTTTTAACTATTTAGACAAATTGACTAAAAAAATAGAAGACATAGATAAAGGCATTATGTACTTAGTTTGAAATACCATATAGAGCCCAAGAAGGGAGATATATTCAACATTTTAAAAATTGATACAAGAAATTTATATTTTTAACTGAGCCAAACAATCAACAATGTGCACAACACAAGATAATCAAGTAATATCCAGTATTAAATAATAAAAATAAGAGTGAGAGATGGAGATTAAACACCTGAATTTATAATTGTTTGGCTAAACTTTTGTCTAAATTTACTTCTTCAACCCTTACTTGAAGATTTTATTATGAACAAAGTCTTAAAATCCTATGACTCAATTTATAATAAGGGAGATTTGTAATAGTTTAAGTCTAATAATTATTGAGTAGATATTATCTATTTTGAATGCACAACCTATCACAAGTTTGTTCTTGAACTTTACAATTTAAAATACGTCTATTTAATTAGAAGAACCCATGCTATATAAGCTATTGAAAAAAAACAAAATTTAATTCATTCTCTATGTTTAAACTTTAGAACACTTGAAGGAAGGTTAAAGTATTTTATGCAAAAAAACAAAAATCAAAATAAGCAAATCAAAATATTTTAAGAATTGTTAAGCCTTATATGAATTAAAAATAATAAATCTCTAATTAATCAACTTAACCTTAGCACAACCAAACCAAAAGATCAAATTCAATCAATAATTAAAAAAAAATTAAAGTAAATTGAATATAGAGATTTATCAACGAAGAAAAATTTTATAAAAAATCTCTTTACAAGATAAAAACTCTCTACACTGATAACATGAGTTACTAAAATATTTCATTAATAAAGAAGAATTTAAAAAATGATATTTTCTTATAAGAACTCTTATAACCCAAACTTGAGTGACCCACTTTGAACAATTTTATCATTCAAAACTCTAAAATCTACTTTCCTTAATAGGATTCTTAAATGACACGTTCATAAAATTAAAACTTTTAGACAACAATAGAAAATCACAGTTAGATTTGTAAAGAGAGAAAATTTAAAAATATCTCAAAAAAAATATTTAAATAAATCTCACTCATAAAAATATGATTTATATTTTTTTCTTTAAAAAATAATGAATAATACTCTCAAAAAATTCAGAAAAAAAAACACTTACTCAAAAAGCTTAAAAACTCTTAAAATAGTCATCACACCCTTAGGTTAAATTTCTTGAATATATATATATATATATATATTCATTGCAAGTCACTATTCAAGCAAACTATTTACCAATACTGCTTAATGCTTGAGCGCCCTTTTAATGCTGAACTAACACTGAGCTACTATTCATGATATGTATTGTTCACTCATTGTTTATACACTATTTGTGTGTCCTTGTTCACATATACTGTTTATGATACTGTTCACACCAATTGAGCAAACACCAAGCAAAGGTCGAATGCTATTATACTATTTTTCACAATTCACTTCATACTATTTATTAAATAGTATTTATTAACTTAATTATTTTGACATGAAATAAGCCCACATAAAAAATGAATTTAAAATCTTTTCCTTAGCTATTTTGTAACAAAACTAAATTTTACCAAACATTAGCTCACAAAATTTTGATAATCACCAAAAACAAAATTTTATTTACAAGTTAAGGAACCAAAAAACTAAATACTGTATTTTCTATATATTGTCAACAAAACCTATTATCTAAAAAATATAACTTCCAAGACCATGTGAAATGCATATAAAAAATTATAAAAAAAATAATATGAAAAAAAATAAATTTGTATGAATCACAATAACCAAAACATTAAAAAATTTATATCTATTTGAATAAAAATATTCATTATGTATTTAAAAATATACAAACATATTTATCATACATCCAAATATTTCCTTAAACTCTTATATGTCTTCCTAACTCCCTGATTCGTATAGAATTATCTCCCTCTTTTTGTCATTGAATGATAAAAGGATTCAAAAGTGTCATGTAAATTAATCATAAAGACCACAATATCTGCATTAAAATATATAAGTTAGGGAAAAAAAAAAAAAAAACAAGTCAACTAACAAAAGAAACAAATTAAATAAGAACAAAAAGAACTCCAAAAAAAAGTCAATAAACTAAAATAAGATCTTTTTTACACGAGAAGTGCATGAGAATATAGTTTAAGACTTAAATCAAGTAAATACTATAATCTCAAATAAAATGCTATACATAAAGGCAATATATTTGTAACAATTTTCTTTTTTAATAAACATGAAATAAAGTAAATAAAGTATAAGTGTTCGCATGTGTAAAGTGATAAACAGTAATGAACATGACTAAATTATATGAAACCACCAATTGGAATAGATGTAACAGATGAAAGAAAGTTAAACCTAATGCCACTAAAACTTTAAAAAATTACAATTTCGTTACTTATCTTATTTTTCTCCTCTTAATTAAAGCTTACTTAGATTGATTTCTTTTCAATTTTTTATTTTTATTTTTTTAATTACAATTTTATATTTCATAAAAAATGTGCACTAGTCAAAGGTCAATTTAGTCACACAGCATATTATTGTAACATATGATTGCCTAGCCAAATATCATACATGCAATCAAGCTAAATAAATTGACACTAAAATGCATAGTGATTAAGAAAACAAATTAGAAGTGCACAATAAACTCGAATACATGTAAAATAAAGATATCAAATATACACAAAAAAGAGGTAAGCGTGCATGGTAAATACTCAGACTTAGTTGTCACAAAATATAAGTTCAAGACTAATTTTCACATGACAAAATAAAAAAATATTTTTGTATTTTTTTAAAATAAAAAATAAATAAAAGCCAACTCACACCAAGTGAAAATATAAATAAAATAAACCTATACTAAGGCATAGGTATCACATAAAGCAATAATTTTTCATAGTCTTATGCAATTGTCTATAATTGGTAAAAACCTCAGTCAATAAAGTAAGTTTATCGCCAATTATCTTAACTTGCTAAGTTAACTATACCACTTGATAAATAAATCTAACTTGATTATTTTTCTTATATCTTATTTTTCTTTCTAAGCTCAAAATAATTTAACCTTTTGTGACCTCTTTTGCCACATGTATGGTAAATTGGCACAAACTTAGTTGAAAAGTTAGTATTTTTCCTATCCACTAAAGAATAACTCAGAATGAGGAACATTGACAACTTTAGGCTCAGTCTTATTGACTTTAGGAACAGTTATCTTAGAAGCAACAAATACAATTTTAAAGGTAGAAGCATCATTAACGTTAGCTATAGAAAAATTTAACCCTTTTTTGCTATTCACATTCTAGCCTACATTAAGCATCATTGATTAACATGATAAAAAGTTTGAGTTGTAAGAGTGTCATCATAAAGGAAGGTTTGTTAGAGGTTCGATAATATCACTCTTTACTAGTAACTATTACTTTTCTACGAAGGTTTCATAAATTTTATAAGGTACGATGTTGAATGCCATAAAAAAAACTTAAGTTATACTCTCTTAACACCAATTGGTTTTAAAAGGAATGATAACTCAACGGTTCAACAATTATAGTTCAGACTTACCCATTAACAATATAGGATGTGATGTTCTTTTCCATAAGAGAGATAGACATAATATTTACTTATCAAAAGACATATTACAGACCAAAACATTACACATTAGGTTAAAAGTTAGTTCTTATACCATATGTAATAGCTTAAGCTCAATAGTTACTAAGTAAATATTATCTATTTTGCATACACAACCAATTACGGGTTATTCTTAAACTTTACAACTTATGCATCTACTTAGTTAAGAGAACCCGAACTATATAACTTATAATCTGAACTTACAAGTTAGCAATGTGGGATGTGACAAGATTTTCATTATTCCCTCAAAGCTTAAAAGTAATTCACTCTTAATTATTGAACTTCATTATATCCACAGTGAATAATAAACCTTAAAACCACAAGACTTAATTTACAACAAAGATGGTTTTTGGTACATCTTCAAACCTTACAAGCAATTTTTCTCTCAAATTACTCAAATATCAAAATATGCAAGTAAAGATGACTCGGGCTGGGTATGGGCTAAGAATTGTGATTCTCATTCCTATCCCCATTTTGGAAGGCCCATCCTTATTATACATGGCCCATCCTCATTTTAAAAGGCTCATCGTGTTCCTATTTTGAGGCTTATCTCATCCCTAATCTTTCCTGTTCTGTTCTTATTTATTAATTTATTTAATATTTAAAAATTTTAAAATTATTATTAAAATATATGTTCTTTGTTTTATTTCACATATTGAATTATTTTCAATAAAAATACTAATTTTAAAATACACATGTTTAATAATTTGCAATCAACTATATAATAAAAAATTAAATATTTCTAATAATCAACAAGCAACCATATAAAAAAATTTCAAATTACACATTTTCAATAATCAACATTCAATCGACATAAAAAAATAAAAAAAATTAAACATATCTAATAATTAGCATTAAATTCACATAAAAAAATTCAAATTAGACATCTATAATTATCATTCAACCCGCATACCAAAAAAAAATTAAATTACACATTTTTAATAACTATCATGCAAACCACATACAAAAACAAAAAGAAATCTGAATTACATTTCTTTTTCAACTTTCTTCGTCAACCTATAAAAATATTTAGAATAAATACATAAAAAAGAATATTTAGAAAATATTAATTAAAAATATTATTAATTTAGAATAAATAACACTTAACATTTAACTTAAATAAACTAAATCTTTACCTCAACATATTTTTTAACAGCTCCTTAAATAAATGTGACAACAACAATTCTAGTGTGTGTTAAAATACACTTGCCATCTATATTAAAAATAATTAATGAAAAAAAATTATAAAAAAGACACATTTTATACCTTCATGTAACGTACTTTGAGTGCACATCAAAACTTTTACAGTTTTTATATGTAGTCTATTATGATATAGACTCACAATTCTACCACCCATACTAAAAGTTGACTCGAAAGTGACTATGGAAATTAATATTACTAATATGTCTCTAGTAATCTTATACAACAAAAGATATTTACATTCATTTATTTTCCACCAAATTTAAATTATCAAAAGATTGACTGTTAGGCAAAATCTCATCTTCTAAATATGACTCAAACTCGATCTTTTTATACTCACACATGCTTCCAAAAAATCTCTAAGTCCCATTTTACATGTAACTTGTTTCTCAATCAAAGTCACCAAAGAATAAGAGAAAGCAAATGAAGAGTTGATTACACTGAAACATTTATGCAATCTAAAATTTAATTCATAATTTTTACAAAGTAAAGACAGATTATAATCTTTATCAATCTGAAATGATGAGTCATTGTTATATAACATAGAAAAATAGTATTCAATCAACTTTATTTTATATCTTGGGTCTAATGTGGTTGCTATTACTAAAATTCTATGAACATTCTTCCAATATTTTTCATATTTTGATATCATGATTGATGTCATCTTTTTAATCTCTTCATAAGTAAATTCAAACCACTCATCTAATGACTCTAATGTCATAAATGTGGATAAAGAATAAAATTGAGATCGGATATCTAGTCCAAGAAAAAAACTTAATAAAATTATAAAATGGTTTCAAATTATTTGCTAATATTTAGGCTAACTTTCACTGTGCTCATTTGGTAAGCTCCTCTATTGTGTTTTAAGAAGTTTCAATTTAGAAAAAACACCTTTGTACTCTAATGCAGTAGAAATCATAAGAAAAGTAAAGTTTTATCTGGTAGGAAAATCAAGCAGTAATTGTTTACATATGAAACTTTGAACCAACTTGTAATTTCATCAAAATTTTGCTTCTTTTAAGTGTTGTTATCTAAAATATAACACCATCACAAATTTTAATAATTACACTACCAATAACAAACAAACTATCTCTAACTATCAAATTTAGAATATGAACAATACAACGAATAATTGATCATGTGATCATTACTTGAATAATTGTCAACAGTTAAAGCAAATACCTTATAATCCATATTAAGATCCACCAAAAACCTAAATAGTGCATTGCAAAATACCTCACCTATATATGGAGCACACACATGCGTGAGCCTACATTTATATAAACAAATAATATTTTAATTCAATAAAAATACTAAATAAATTAATTAATTCAAATTTGTATTTTTATATCAAATAAAAGAAATTACCTTAAGGTTTTACTATCTAGGACCAAGAATCGTGAATAAAATGACCCAAAATTGCCATCTATCCCATTATTTGTGATCCTGTAGTCCACATATCTATTTTGATGGTAATTTTGCTATTACTACACTCAAAGCAACTTAATATTTTAGCACTCTTCAATTGATATATATCCATAATGTCACTTTTAACTGTGTTACGAGATATATTCTTTCACATGAGGTTAAGGAAATTTAAAACTTTTCTAAACTATTCATTTTTCACATAATTTAGAGGGTATTCATGTATAATGATAATATTTTCAATTGATTGTCCTTGTTTCATTAGGATAAAAAATAATATATATGTCTTCAACTTCACATTTACTTCACCATCTACAATTGATTTCAATTTCTTTGTGTAATGGGCTATATTTTTTTGTTTTTCTATGATACAAGATTTAACATGTTTGTGTAAATGTCTTGTACCATCCGTAGTCCATGTCACCAACTTACATTTACAATAGTTGCATATTGCTTTTTAAAATACCACCAATTTCTATTCTTTCAAAGTGTTCTCCCATAATAGACCTTAATCTTCCTTTTTTTTTGTAATGACATCTCTTTGTCTTGTATATCGTCATAAAAAATGTTTAAATCTCTATCAACATTATCTACTAATCCAGGTGAATGAGATGATGCCATTTCCTTAAAAATAAAATAAAAAAGGACTAGTTAGAAAAATATAAATATTTAACAAAAAAATTAACTATAAAATAAATAAATTTCCTAATAGCCATCAATTTTAATTGGCAACTTGACTGAAAAGAGAACATGGACAATGACAAAAATAAAAGGGTTACAACATTTAGGACACTTTCTCCAAGCAACTAGGTAAGATATCAAAATTAAAGAGAAAATATAATTATGCAGAATTATTTACTATTGTAGTTTTAATACAGATTTCAATTGGGAGGATTATCGAATTTAATAATGCAAACAAAGTGATATAGATTTAAAAGATTTGTAATGGATGCTTATAGCATCATCATTTAATAACGATGTACTATAATGGAAAGGCATTCAAAGGAAACAACGGAGATGAAGTCAAAAAATATCTCAAGTCAATCCAAAACTATAATTTGTTTCTTACTAACTACTTAAACTGTAAAATGTAATCTTTATAAATTAATATAGATTTGATGAAAGATTTGGGCATGGATGCTTATAGATTCACAATATCTTGGCCAAGAATATTTCATAATAAGTTAAAATTTGCTCCACAAGTTTTCCTTCCTATTTCTCTTTGTCATATATTTATTGTTAACTACTTTTTGAATTAATCTTTAATAGATTGAACAGGGAACAAATTTTGGAAGTAATAATTACTACAATAGCCTTATAGATACTTTACTAAAAAATGGTTACTTCATGAAATATCACTTAGAATTTCATTCTACATAAAGTATAACAATATTGAAGTTGAAGCAATTTTTCCCATCAAGAATCTAGCTCTATGTAACTCTATAGCATTAGGATCTTTCGCAGGTACTCGAAGATAAATATGAAGGATAGTAACATAGACAAATAATATAAGTTACATTGAAAAATACTAAATCACATTTAAAGAATACAAACATAGTTTGCAAATAGTTTTCAATTACTTCCAAAAAAGACTTTGCTAATTACACCTTCATAAATAACTATATAAAAATAAAAAAAATAAAAGAAAAAGTTAGAAGAAACATAAATCATTGGACTTACCTATGAAAAGCTACAAGCCAGCTCGAACTCTTCAAAAAAAAAAATCTAAGAGAAAAGGAACTTTGCCATGAAACTTTCCTTTGAAAGTTAAAGCTATGAATATGAAATTATCTCTGCCTAGGAGGAAGAAGAAGATCAAATGAGTAAATGATGAAAGAATACAATTTTATGATTTTGGTTTTTTAATTGATAAAACATGTAAATGGATTGGGTTTGGAACAAATTATACAGGTATTAAGCCATATAAATGGGCCAACCCAAGAATAAATTCAAATAAGCCAGCTATCACATAATTTCAAACAAGTCTAAGGTGGAGACAGGGATGATAAATCATCTCCATTACTGATCCATTTTTTAAAATGGGGACAATGATTAGCCCCATTCATCGACATAAATGGGCTAACTCTCCGTAGTCCCTATACTCATAAGAAATTTTGCCCACCTGGCAAATGAAAAACCCATTTATTTCATTCTTTTACATAGACAATGAGTTTAAAACCAAAATTGCACCTCAAATAATTCTCCAATAAAAGAGAATATTAGAAATTAAAAAAATAAGTGTATAATATATGTTCTTGCAATTTGTAAGCTTAGATTTATTTTAAAACTTGAAAAATATTTATAAGCATTTAGAGTTCAAGAGAAATGTTCAAAATCTTATAACAAAGTGTTAAATATCTCATATATATATATATATAGTTAATCTTAAAAACTAGCTATTAAAGACAATAATTTAAAAAGTCGAGTCAATTCGATTAATTGTTATATTAAATTTGATCAATCAAATCAACCAAATGAAAAAGCAAAACATCACCCAAAAATTTGGTTCATTGAATTTTAAACCCATTCTATTTTCAAAATTTGAAAACTTTACATTTTTTATTCCCTAGTTTAAGCTTCAAATCTTGCATTTTGTTCTAGTTTATAGGTTTCAAAAACTATCATTTTGGTCTCTCTTTTTTTTTTTAAGTTTTTAAAGTGTGTTTTTGTGTAAAATAATTAAGCTTACAAAATTAAAATGACACACACAGAAGTATACATTTAAAGACGTAACAATTAATATCATAAGTTTGTAATTTGATTATTTAAATTTGAGTTATTAATACTTATTTTTCATTTAAGTATTTTGTTATAAGCAAAATATGAGTTTGTATGATACTAAGGTCAACATATTCTTTAGAGTAAATTAACATTTGTTTGATGAAAACAACTACCTATGCAAGCTTTATAGAAGAAGTACATTTTTCAACAGCGACACTCTCTACTCCTTGTCTTTTATGAGATTAGAGTTATCACAAACTTAAAAGTCAAATTATTATTAAAAATTAATCTCAAAACACTTATCAAATTTTTAATAATATTAAAAACACACGACATGTATTTAATTATGATTTTATGGTTTCGTGATACATTTAAAGATGATTTTAGTAATAAGGTTGTAATGCCTATGTGTGAAATTTTTAGTCATTCTTCATTTCCTATAATGATGATATTATTACTTATGAATTCTTCATTAATAGCAATAAATTGGACATCATTTGTTAAATGATGGTAGCACCAAGTCAATATACCAACATTTATCAAAACCCCTTCAATATTGGCCATACATGTAGCTTTGGCTTCTTAGTTTCCATGTTTTTGATAAACTTATTGCTAATATTGTTAAAAATATTGATTTTGAGATGGTGCAAGCACATATTTTTTAATTATACTTATAGAAGCAAGTAATACTTGTATGACCTCACTTAAAACAGATCTAACAAGTTAGTTTGATGTTTTTTAAATATCTATTTTTACCTTGAAATCCTTTAAAATCTATATTTTCTCTTCCTTGATTACTATAGCCAGTATTTTGAAAACTTAATTATGCTTGTGAGTTCTAATTAAATCTATAATTTCCTTTGTTATCATTCCTTCTATTATATTTCTTAGCTTGACATAATTAGCAATAGAAATTTCTTGAGTTTCATTCATAAGAACTGTTAAGATTTTAATTGTTGGTTGATTCTATGAACAAAACAAGGAATTTTAGTTATATTAAGGATAACATGATAAAAACATGTGTTGTAAAGGCAAGGTCAAAAGACCAAAAGATTAGTGTTGTTCTATGGCCAAATTTGTGCCCAAGCCAACCAAAAAGATGTAATTTGAAAGTCGTGCCAAGTTTGTGCCAGGTTGGCACCCAAGCCAACATAGCATAGAAGGTTAGTATCAACAGCGCGCTACTTTGGTGCCTGGATGAGCAATAAAAAGAATTTTGTGCTAGCTTCACACTTGAGCAAGTGATAAGTTATTTTCATCACCAAACATGAGCCCAAGCTACGTCTAAGCAAACGTCAAGAATATAAAACGTCTTTTAATGTTTTAAGTTTGAAAGATTGTCATTTTTCTAATTTTGAGAGTTTTCTGAGTAAGGATTTCAACCTCTGGTTAATTCAAAAGTATTACTCATTATTTCTATTGAGTAAAAATATAAATTCCATTTTTTAGTATGAAATTTATTTTGGTGATTTCACTTGAGAGCTTTTTTCAATTTTTCTCCCTATAAAATCCAATTATAAGACTTTCAAAGTTCTAAAAAATGTTAATGGATGAAGTTCTAGTCGAGCAAATAAGTCGTTCATGATTTCCATTCACAAGAAAGATTTAGAGTTGTAAACAAAAGGTAGTTAAAATGGGTTTGTTCTATCAAAAGTTTTTGATAATTACCGATTGTAAGTTTTTGTTGTTATAATAAAAATTTTTGGTGGGTTCTATAATTGCCCAGAGCATTTTAATCCATTAAATAGTTCTTCATAACGTTTTCCTTTGTGATCAATTTGCTATGTTAAAATTATTTATTACTTTCTATTGCATGAGTTGGTTTTATTTGTGGTAGATTTTAAAAAAAATTGAAGGTCTATCATTCTTGAATTTATCTAGGACGTAGCAAATTTTAACAAGTTTTAATTTGCTTAATAATTATGATTGTTTGTTGAATTACACTTTTCAACCCCTTCAGGTGTAATTAAGGTCTAAATATAGGTAATTTCAATTGGTAATAGAGCCTAACATCGGTCTTGACTTTTAGATTATGTTTAGATAAAAAATAAGCCTTAAGTTTTGTTTGTCCTTCCTACTTTGATGAAAATAAATATCCTTATTAGAAAGTTAGGATAAGAGCCTTCTTTAAATCGGTAGATGAATATGTATAGATGTCATGTGTGAATACTTAAAGTCCTCCTATAGTCATAATTGATAATGTCAGAAGATCTAAGGATTTTAGTCAATGGACTAAAAATGAAATAACCAAGTCAAACTAGAATAATAAAATTACGAATGCACTTTTCATAATTGTTTCTCCTGAAAAATTCAAAAAAATATTTATGTGTAAAATTGCTAAAGATACTTGATATATTCTTGAAACTACTTATAAGGTAATCAAGACTATTAAAAACTCAAAACTCAAAATGTTAACTTCTAAGTTTAAGAAAATTAGAATGAAGGATTATGAATCTTTTTATGAGTTTTATACCAAATTAAATGACACAGTAAACTTTAATTTCAATCTATGTGAGAGGATTTTTTAAAGTTAAGTTGTTAGAAAAGTTTTTAAAAGTCTACTTGAGAGATTTAAATATAAAGTCACTGCTATAGAAGAAAGCAAAGACTTAAACTCAATTAAAATAAAAAAATTAGTTGGATTACTTTAGACATATAAGTTTAGCATTTCTCTTCCTAATAAATCAAAATCCATGGCCCGTAAGACTAGTTAGTCAAAATTGAGGTAGATTTAAATGAGAAATCAACTAATGATAAAGAGATGACATTATTTGTTAGGAAATTTAGAAATTTTTTTCATACTAAAAGAAATTCAACTAGTAATAGTCAAAATTAACGTAAAAAAAAAAAGAATTTTTTGCGAGATTCTAAAAAAATGAAACTATCTCAAGCTCTTCAATGTCATAAGTGTAAAAATTTTTGTTATATTAAATCTGAATGTCCAAATTTTTTGAAAGGAAAAAAAGTCATGAATGTTTCACTAAGTGATGAGTCTAATAAAAAAAATAGTGATGAATCCTTAAGAGATGAGTTTAACAATTTTATTGTATTTATTGCTTAAATTAGTGTTCAATCTTTAGCCTCATCTGATATTAAGTTTGAAAAGGAAAAAAAATCTTAATGAAGCTTTTGATAAACTTTACAAAAAAAAGTGTGAAACTTAGAAAAGTAAACAAGTCAGTCTTTAAGAACTAAATAATATTGAATTAGAGAAAGAGAGGTTTTTAACTAGACTTAAAGAACAGGATGAGTGTTTTGAAAGTCTAAAAAAGCAAAAGTTGGTTAGAAAATCAAGTGAAAACATTTGAAGTTAGGTTAACTAATGTTAAATCATAACTCTTAAAGTTTTCATCTTGGACTAAGAAATTAAACGAGATGTTAAAAATAAGTCAAACATCTAGTAGTAAGTTGGGTTTATATTATATTTTTTACTAATTTAAATGAAGTTTTTGCTTCAAATGGATCAAAGATTTTCTTTGTTCTTTTAAGTATTGTCTACTTATAGTCTAAACCTCTTAATAAGTCCCAGATTGAATTTAAAAAGACATTACCTCGTCATGAATTAAAAAGAAAAAAGCTGTTATGAATACTTCATTATAAGCTTATTTAAATAAGCTAAATTATAAGACTCATAAAGTAGAAACCTCCTCTAGGTTTGTGCCTATATGTCATAAGTGTGATAAGTATAAACACATTGGATAAAATTATTTTTCACTTAGAAAATCTAGCAGAACATCTAGAAATTTGACATTTAAGACCACTAAGAATAATCTTGCTCAATAGATCGTGAAATTAGCAAATCAAACTAAGATGATTAATAAGAGACTAAAACTTTTAACTGATATTGTTACCTCATAGTATCAATCTTTTAGCACCATAAAAAGTAAGAGTTTTGTTATTCATGTTACTCTTAAGATTAGAAATAATCTTGTTTAGTATTTAGATAGTGAATGTTCTAAACACATGTTTGGTGATAGGGTTTTATTCACTATATTAGAAGAGTGCACTGCAGGTACTGTAACATTTAGTGATGGAGGTCAAGTTTTAATTAGAGGTAAAGACAATGTAATGATTAAAGATATGCTTGTCCTAGAAAATTTGTTGTATATTGAAGGTCTTAGGGTAAATTTGCTAAATATTACTCAATTTTATGACACTAATTTAGAGGTCAAATTTGCTAAAGATATGTACACTATTTATGAGTCAAAAAGAAAGTGCGTGATGGAAGGTAGAAAAACATCAAATGATTGTTATAGAATTACCACTAATACTATCCTTAATTGTAGTAGAAAAAAAAGTGAATTTAATTGAATTTTGACATAAGAGATTAGGTCATATTAATTTTAGAAACCTTTCTAAATTGTCTAAAAAGAATTTGATGAAAGACTTACCTAGTCACCTAAACAAGATGTTATTTATGGTCTGTGTCAAGTTGTAAAGCAAACTAATACTAGCCATAAGAAAACACACAAAATTTTAACTAGTAGACCCTAAACGTTGTTGCATATGAATTTAATGGTACCTATTAAAATTGAAAGTTTAAGTGTTAGGAAGTATTTATGGTTGTTGTTGATGACTTTTCTAGGTTTACATATGTAGAGTTTTTGAGAGAAAACTTTGATGCTTTTGAACAAGCCAAAAATTTATTCAATAAGTTTTAAAAAGAAAAAAGAATATAGAATAACTAGAATTAAGGTGATTATAGTAGAGAATTTGATAATTCTAGTTTTGAGGAGTTTGAAAATGGGATTATTGAAAGCAAAAATAGAGTCATTCAGAAACTAGTTAGAGTCATACTTCATAGTAAAAGTCTAGCGACTCATTTTGAGCAGAAGCTATTAAAATTATATGCCACATAATTAATAAAATATATTTTAAACCTAGGACTGATATAACACCCTATCAGTTATGAAAAAATAGAAAATCTACTATTAAGTACTTTAAAGTATTTAACAATAAATGTTAATTTTGAGATATAAGAATTCCCTATGAAAGTTTGATGGTAAGAATGATGAATGAAGTTTTTTAGAATATTCATTAAATAGTAGAATATATCGAGTTTATAATAATATAACTCGGTGTGTTATGAAGATTATTAACGTGTTAATTGATATTGAAAATATAGTGCATGAGATAAACCATGATAAAAATCATGAGATATTTAAGAGTTAAATCAATTTGTTAAGAATGATGTATAGTGGTTAGTGTCTAAGCTAAATTATATTAATATCATAGGTATTAAGTGGACTTTTAAAATAAAACTGTTGAAGATGGTGTGATAGTGAGAAATAAAGTTAGACTAATTGTACAGGGATACACCCAAATAAAAGGAGTAGATTTTAATGAAACTTTTGCACCTATTAGACTTGAATCCATAAGAATCTTATTGGCTATAGTATGTAGCATAAACTTTAAGTTATATCAAATGGATGCCAAAAGTGCTTTTCTCAATGGTATTTTTCAAGAAAAGACCTATGTAAAATAATTTAAAGGATTTGTTGACCCACATTACCCTTATTATGTTTATAGATTTAAAAAGGTTTTGTATGGTCTAAAGCAAGCACTTAGGGCATGGTAACAAAAATTGACCACATATCTTCTAAATAATAAATTCACACATGGGAGAGTAAATCGAACCTTATTCATTAGCTAGATCAATAAACACATAATTGTAATTCAAGTTTATGTTCATGATATTGTGTTTGGCTCACCTATTGAATCTATAGCAATTGATTTTGCAAAGATAATGAAACGTGAGTTTGATATGAACATAATAAGAGAGTTAATATTTTCTTAAGTCTTTGTATTAAAAATTCAAAGATGAAATATTTATATCTCAATCTAAATATACCAAAGACCTTGTAAAACGTTTTGAGTTAGATAATAAAAAGCACACAAGAACTCGTATGAACACTAATATGAAGATAAATAATGATCTCTTTGGTAATGAAATTGATCGAACACTCTATAATAGTATAATAAGGAGCTTTTTATATCTGACTGCTAGTAGACCAAACATTTTATTTAGTATAGGTGTATGACTAGATTTCAAACATGTCTAAAAGAGTCTCACTTGAGTACTGTCAAATGAATTATTCATTATATAAATAGGATCGTTGATTTTGTTGTGTTGTATAGTAGAGATTCCTCTATTAGTCTTACAGGATTTTTTAATGCAAACTAAGTTGGCAGTGTTAATGATAGAAAAAGCACCTCTAATCGGCGCTTTTATGTTGGTTCAAATTTATTTTCATGGATGAGTAAGAAACAAAATTCTATATCATTGTTCACAGCTAAAATAAAATACATTGCTACTAACAGTTGTTGCATTCAATTAATTTGGATGAAGCAATTGCTGAGTAATTATGGTATCTCATAAGATATTATAGTCATTTACTTTGATAACATAAGTGCAATCAATATTTCCAAGAATTCTATTCAATACTCAAGAACTATGTACATAGATATTAGGCACTATTACATTAGAGAATTAGTTAAAACAAATATCATTACTCTAGAACATGTGCCAACTAAAAAATAACTTACAGACCTATTTACCAAACCTTTAGATTCTCTTAAGTTTGAGTCACTTAAGAATGCTATTGGTGTGTGTATTCTCACATGATCATTTGGATTACTCATCTCATTTCATGTTTGTATGTGTTTGCCTTCATAAGATTCGTCCATCATTTCATGTTTGTTTGTGTTTGAATTATTAAGATTTTGTGTTATTTCAAGTATATGTGTGATTGTCTTAAGTTATACATTTGTCTTTATTGATTATTGAAATATTCATACTGATTATTTGTTTTTAGTACTCACTAAGTATACATCTATTTTATTGTGTCTTTACTAAGACCTGCTGAGGTTAATTTTTGTGTTATTTGTGAGCACTTATAATGGCTATTATTGAGCAACAAAGTAATTGTGACTAGATTAAAAATGAAATTATGATGTTTTGTTGTTTGTATATTGTCTAGAGAGTAATCATAAGGCAATTTAGTAAAATAAACTAATGAATTAACCTTTGACTAGTGTACCTGTTATGTTGTGTATTTTCTCCCTGTTAAAATACAAATTCAATTACACTAAATCTTGTAAAGTGCGAGAAATAAAAAGGTTGTTGAGAACTGTTAAATATATATATATATATATGTATGAAAGGATAGGAAAAGTTGTGTGAATACACAATACGATATTAAGGTCTTAGTGGCATTGGGTTTGACTTTTATGAGTTATGTCTCGTGTATTGTCATTGTGGTTTCGTTATAACTTTATCTAACTCATACTTCAAGATTTCAGACTATATATTCTGTAATTATGTCTTGATACAATCAATTTGTGAATCATGTGTACTTGTTGTTTATGCATGCTTTGATATAGTAAAAATACTGTAAGTGAGTAAAATTAAATGCATAAGCTAATTTATGAGCTATACATTGTGAGCACAATGACAACGATAAGTGTTGAATATTTTTAATATTTTTGAAACAATAAAAAAAACAAGCAAAAAAAATCATCTAATGTTTCATCAAGTTAGAATCTTAGCGCCAAGACTGCGCCATGGGTCTGCTCAGGTGAATGGGTTTATGTTAAGATTTTTAATTTTATTTTTTTTTTTGTCATCGCCACATACTTCATTTTTTCTCTCTAAATTCTCTCTATTTTTCTTACATTTTCAATAACTCTTGTGTGTTCTCAGTGCACTTGTGCATTGCTCTGAGAATCTTTACTTCAAATCTTCCTCTGATATGTCTTTTAAAATGTTTTAAAAATGTATTTTTGTTTAGAAAACTAGAAAAAGTCTCTTTCTATGTTATGTGGCACTTTTTGTGCCTGAAATTGACTTGCCTAAAAGTTATGTTTTTTGGTTAAGGATGGTTGAACATGTAATTGAGGATACTAAAATGATCTTATGAATCTTTGTTTTAATTTAAGGTGTTTAGATTTCCTGCAAACTCTTGTGCCAAGATAAAGGCAAATATGCACTAGGGCATGCTCGCCATAACAGCACTAACTAGGTGCCCGAGTGAAAGAAATTTTTTTTTTCTCGTTTTCATTGCACACATTTTTGTGTCACATACGCATCTTCATTAGTCATTTTTGTTCCTAATTTAAATGATCAAATGGTTCACACATAATAATTACGTTTATTTTTGTTATTCAAATGTCTCGTCAAGTTAAATTTATCGTTTCTCACAAACGACCTAGGGTCGAGTCTTCTTGTTTCATGAAAACTCGTGCTCAATAGTACATCCGTGACAAATTCACCTCCAATGCCATTCTAATAAGGCACGAAGTCAATCTAGTTGCCATTATCGATAGATCCTAGGTACCATTTCTTCTTTAAGACTAGCAGTGAGATCTTGTCCTTTAAAGGTTCGTGTGACCCTCAAAGAATATCATCATGGAGTTTTATTTTAACATCTATGATGTGGATGTCCTTGGAAACTCTTTTTCTATTTATCTTTAAGGTGTTATTTATCGAATCATCTCTGACGTTGTGGCATCCCAGTATGGGATTCCTCGTGTTGCTCGCCCTCAATTTCCTTTTCAAGGAAATGAGCAACCTACTTTGAGCAATGTGGCTACCACTTTATATAGTCAGCCATATCAATATAAGAGTCAGAGTCTACCTACCACAGGCTTATCGTAGGACACATGTTTCCTTAACAGGATTATGTGTACTAACCTGTATCCTACTAATCATCATTCCACCATTCCTTTTTCCAAGGTAGGATTCTTATATGTTTTGCTTAGGGGTTTATCTATTGATTTTTTGACTCATATATGTTGTATTATTATTCAATCTTTCCAAGTTACCCATAGATCATTAAGTTTGCCTTTTCCATGCACCATTACTTGGATTTATCCTTCATATTCTTAAGTCTAAGCTTGTGCATCTAGAATTTCCTATTGATCTACAGACACTCAACTTAAGTCGTATTACGTTATCTTCTGCTACACGCTCTACTCTCTCAATTACTTCACCCGATGAGACTTCTATTGTTCCACCTTTTGTTCCATCCTCTTCTCTTCCCCATTCTTTTTCTTAGTCAACATTTGGGGTTACTTTAAATGCACTAGTAACCTTTATGACTACAATGATATCTGAGTTACATCTTGTCAGTCGACTTCAGCTTCAAATATCAACACGTCATAGCACACTCAAGGCTATAGTTCATGTTGTCCAGTCCCAAATGAGTGAGATCCATGTGTGGATGACTAAGCAATGTCATCAGGATGAAAGGTTCTCAATGCTGCTGCTTTCAATGAGGATGATGATGCTAAGTTTATCATACCAGAATGCGAGATCACTTGTTTGTCCCTAGACCTGTCAATTTCCCTTTATCTCTTGTTGATACACTTGTTGATGGATGATTTTTTTTTTTCTATATTTTTCCTAGCCCTTTGTCATTACGTGACAAAAGGAGGAAGATGGTTTTGTTGGATGATGTATAAAGTTAGTATTGTTATGATTTTTTTTTTATTATTCTTGTTTCTATGTGATTTTTTTATGATGAATTTGGATGATATTTTGCTTCTATGTGATTTTTTATTTTGCTTATATGTGATATGTTTTATGTCTTAATTAGCATTTTTATGATCTCTTTGTGACATTTATATTTTATCTCAATTTAATGTCCATATTGTTTTAAAGTACATATTGGTATATGCCTTAAATTTAATAATATTTTGAATATTTGTTATATTTATATCATGATATTTTTTATTTATATATATATATATGTTATTTAATTATTTCATTATTACATATCTGTATATTTAATAAATATAATAATGTCTTTAAAATAGTAAGTTCAATTAGTTGAACCCTATTCTTAATTGTTTCTAGTCAAGTATTGTTATGAATAAGGTAATAATAATGTATTAAGACTAATATGTGTAGTGACTAATAACAACATATGTATTATGATATGAAATATCAGAGCAACACATGAGTACAAGTTAGTGAACTAACGTACTGGACCGATATTTCATAAGAACACTATATTAATTATTATATGAATTTTATAAGTGATTCTCATAGTAATAATAGTATATGTAATCCTTGGTCTTGAGATCACTATGGTTCCCAACATAAAAAATGATATATTTTGATATTTTCAAATTTCATCTGTAATAAGATAAATTATAAAAAAAATAATCAAATATGTCATAATTCGTATAGAGGAATGTGCATAATAAAAAAAATAAAAAATTGTCTCTCCTATATAATGAGAGTGATATCTTGGACATTTTAATTGAGTGATACTTTGAAAAATGTATAGTCATACTCAAATAAGTCAATATATGATATTCAATTCATTTGATAAAATAAGTCTACTCAAGATATCAAAGAAATATAAAATTAAACTATACAAGAATGATACATTCCATATATCTTGTTTAATTAAAATATTTAAGACAAATAGATTGAATTACATGGTAATATTGGTCACAAATAAGGTGATGTTAAACCACTGACATTTTCATTATTTGGGTAATCATGATGTGTTATCAAACACCACTCGTTACTTGTAACACTAAATTAGATTTAGTATTATTACCAACGTAACAAAAACCTATTAAAATGCATATTAAAATCGAAAATATAATATATATATATATATAATCCTAAATTGATTTAAGATTCATTGAGTTATTTAGGTATTAATTTTAACTAAACTTATTATGTAAAGATTCAACTAAATTTATTAATACCTACTTTACTCAATAAATTAAATTTTATAAAAAAATTTAACTAAATAGTTTAAGTCAAAATTAAATATCTAAAATAATACTATAAATATGTAATATTTGCATTTTTTTTAAGTTTGTACCTAAAATTTATTTTTGCGTCCTTACTCTTAAGAAGAAAAAATACACAAAATATCATGCATTCAAATTATAGGAATTAGCACTCCGATTAAATTAAAGATATAGAAGCAACTGATTTATGTTCATGATTTGATAAATATCATCTAATTAGAGATATATATGTATTTATGGCATTAAATTATATATATATATATATATATATGATAACACTAGGGTTAATCGAATAAATATTAGAAAGTAAACCATATATTTTGTGTATTTTCACTACATGTATATACTATTTTGTTTATACATTTTATATTTGCCATGCATGTCACTTAGCGTTTGAGTTTGTGTGATGCATGAAACAGGACATATTGACATTTCAGCAAGGATATAGTTTTGCTAGGTTGAGTTATTGAATCTTCTGTAATGACGTTTTCGTTTTGGCATCTAATGAAAATCTTGTTTATTGTTTTTTTGTCTTTGACATTAAATTTTGTCATGAAATGGCCATAGGGGAGTTCATTATGATTTTAGTTGTTTGTCAATTCCATAAACAAAACAAGGGGTTTTAGTTATATTAAGGATGACATGATAAAAACATATGTTATAAAGGCAAGGGTGAAAGAATAGAAGATTGGTGTTGTTCTCTAGCCAAGTTTGCACCTAAGCCAACCAAAAAGATGAAATTTGAAAGTTATGCCAAGTTCGTACTAGGTTGGTGCCTGAGCCTACATAACATAAAAGGTTGGTGCCAACAATGCACTAGTTTAATGCGCAAGCAAGCGATAAATTATTTTCCTTCCTAAACATGTGCCCGAGTGCACGTCAAGAATATAAAATGTCTTTTGACATTTTAGGTTTGTCGAGAATATATAACATCTTTTGACATTTTAGGTTTGAGTGCACCATTTTTCTAATTTTGAAAGCTTTCTGAATAGAAATTTCAACCTCTAAGTAATTTGAGAACATTGTTCATTATTTCTCTTAAGTAAAAATACAAATTTCCTTTTTGAGTGTAAAATTTACTTTGGTGATTTCACTTGAGAGTTTCCTATAGTTTTTTTCCCTACAGAATCTAATTGTGAGATTTTCAAAGTTCTAAGAAATATTGGTAGTTGGAGTTCCAGTTAAGCAAACAAGTCATTTGTAATTTTTATTAGTAAGAAGAATTTAAAATTTTGAACAATGGGTAGTTAGAGTGAGTCACTCTTTATCATATTAAGAGTTTTTGATAATTATCGGTTATAAATTTTTTTATTATAGTGAAAATTTTGGATGGCTCTTGTAATAGACTAAATAGTTTTAATCCCATGAAAAGTTCTTCATAAAATTTCCCTTCATGATCAATTCATTGTGTTAAGATTATTTATTACTTTTTATTGCATGAGTTGATTTTGTTTACAGTAGATCTTAGAAAAAATTGAAGACTCATCACTTTTGAATTTGTACACGATAAAATAAATTCTAACTGTTTTAATTTACTTGATAATTATGATTGTTTATTGAATTACACCTTTCACTCCTCTTCAAGTGTAATTAGGGTCCAAAGGTATGCAATTTCAAGAGCTAAATTTGTTGGTCTAATTGACATTTGCAAGTAAGCAAAATTGAGTCAACTTTATGAATATTACCACTTTCTCCTTTACTATGGATGTGCAAAACCATTAAAACCATTAAGTTATATTCAGGTTCCAATCTATCTGGAACATAGAAGATAAAATCATCATCTGAGATAGATGCACTTGCGGTAGCTAGGTTATCTGCAATTACTTTCATCTTGAGAAAATAATTAGCTATTGACATTGATTCTTTCTTCATTAATTGCAATTGAAGTCTTAACCGCAAAGCTTTTACCTTCGATTATGAGCCAAACAGTTTCCCCAAAGCTAATAAAACTTCACAAGCTAATTTGTAGCCAATCACCAAACTTAAGATACATTCACTTATGGAAGACAGAAGCGATCCAAAAAGAAGCTGATCTTGCCTCCTCCACACCATAAACTTAGAAGTTTCAAGCACTTGATCACTACTTCCACTTGACAAGAGTCTTTGTGGAGCAATCTTCTCTCCATTAATGAAGTCTTCCATACCATTGCCCTTGATTGAAGGTAGAATTTGAGATTTCCACGCAAGATAATTCAAACCATTGAGTTTGATAGGTACAAGAAAGGAAAAGAAAGAGTTAGCTGAAGAATTTAAGACTGATTTACATTCGCCATTATTTCTTGCCTCTAATATAGAAAAAAGATTATAAACTGTCTGTACTAAAAAAAAGTTTAGAGAAAGTGCATAGCAAATTTGCTAAGAATTCTTCCGCTCATATTGAATTAATGACAAGCTAATTACACTTCCATTTATGTTTACGTCAATAACAAACTTCCTAGAATTCTAGAAGAATCAACTATGCTAACTTTTATTATGTAACAAACTTAACAGCAGTTTCCTTCATTAGCAAGCACATAGCTTCTTCTCTTTTAGCTAGCAACAACTTGGAATACTAGAAGTCAATGAAAACCCAGAGCTACATAGGTCAGCATGTATCAAGCTTATACTTCTTCCTTTATCTGCCACATTGAGTTCGCAGCTAAATATTCATGATTTGTTGAAGCTGAAACCTGAGCTCTGCTACCTGGAGCTTGCTTCTTAGTTGAAACTTAAACTTCACTGGTTGATGCATACTAAGAATAATGCTTACTAAGAATAATGCTTCCTTGACAATGCAAATGTCAAAACTGCTCATGTAGAAAAAGTAAATGGCCGTGACAATATTGCTAAAGTGAATGGGAGAATAGATTTATTCACTCAACAAGTAGTCAACTTGAAAGCACAAGGAACAAATATACCGCCTTTCTTAGAAGAAGATGAGGGCGATGACAATTTTGACAATCCTTGTGTAGAAATTCACCGTCAACACGTTTCCAGTCTGTTCCCACTTAAGATTGACCGTGGAAATCTAACTTAATAATCGATATACCGGAATTCTAACTGTCAACCAAAAGAATTAAGATTGAATTAATGTTGTGGAAGAGGTTTTGGAGTCCAAGGAAGTGCTTAGGGACAAACTGTTTGCCTTAGTTACAACGAGATTTCGTGCTAAGGCAGCAACATGGTTGCTGTAGATCAAAACCATAAGATTGAGGCAGGGGAAAGTAGAAAATAGATTTTTGGGAGAAGTAGAAAAAGCCTGCAGAATGTGTTTACTGTAGGTTTATGTATCAACGACTACAAAATTTGCAGAAGGCAATCGTACAAATACACCACCGAGTTCTACTAGCTAGAAAATTGATAAAATATGAGAAATATTTTATTGTTGTTGTAAGAATGTGCCTACAAGTGCTTTTATATTGATAGTGAGGGAAAACTTTAGCTGTTAGAATGCAATAGCTACATAAAACAATTAATTTGTTCTTTATATTTTTGTAAATGTGTAAGTTAACTGAAGATAGTATTGTATTTTGTTCAATATCCTAACTTTGTGTATGGTTGAAAGATAGAATGTATGCAAATGATACTTACT
>CP135537.1:2183688-2226094 GCA_032402905.1 Khaya senegalensis
CTATCTTTGCTGGAGACAAACAAAGGGAGGAAGTAGAAAAATTAGGATTTGAAATCCATGTAAGCTTATGTTGGACTTACTTTTTCTTTAAATTTCCATCACTTAGTGTGATTAATGTGAGAGTTAATATAATAATATCCTTTTTCTCTGTACTTGCATTTCAGTTCTAAGCAACTATTTGGGGGAATCAGAAGATAGAAAATGCAATAAAGAAAATAAAACTAATGGGGGTTAGGTATGAGTTTTCTAATCATGTACTGAAAAATTCACTTTAAGGACATTTAAATTCAATTTTACTGCTAAATATGTTCTCAGAGTAAAGCAGAAAACACCGGTCATTTACATCATAGCCTCCAGGGTATGTATGAGACATGTTGTTTGCAGTGGGTGTATCTTTTGCTTCTTGTGCATGCATCATGTGAACTTATTGTACTTGCTTTTTATGTTAATGCCATTAATATTTATGGATTGTCTTGATCTAATTCTTTTCAGGGAAATGGTTGCTTATATTGCAAATACTTCAATTTTCATCTTGAGGTAAGGATGGAGATATTTATTTTTTCAATAAAGTGGATAGGCATGCACGGAAATTGATTTGTTGCACATGAATGCTAAGTGGTGCCAACTAAGTTTGTCGACTGTTCTTAGAAAATTCAAAACTTAGTTTTATTTGAAAATATCTAATAAATTACAGATAAAAGGCATCCACTTTACACTTACATTTTAAGCTTGTAAATTCTTATTATTGTAAAATTATTTTCACTATTTTGTTTTCAACTGGTCCATTGAATTTTTAGAAACAACATTTTCTTAACTTGTGCATAATAATGGAACAATTCTCAATGTACACTAACGTTTGTTAGAACCAGCTGTGGCCTAGATGTCCATCCATTGAATGATTCTGTTGTTCGCACCATTTCTTGGAAGTTGCAACTCGCTTGGAAGCTTTTCCATGTGATCAAAATTTTTTGTTATATATTTATTTCTTTATTTTTAGGGGAAGAAGCAGAATTTACATTGTATAGAAAATAGTTATAAAAGTGGACAGGAAGTCTGCAGGGCACATTTGAAACTAACTTAGCTCATCCATGAAACAAGAGATGATATTAGACTAAATAAAAGTAAAAAGGTCCTAAAGAAGCCCAAAACAAGGAGATGCAAGAAAAGCGTCAGCACTCAAAAAACCCTTATTGGCCTTTACCAAATTCCTCTATCATAAAAAATAAGTAACAGGACATATACAATTACCCCAAAACTCATTCCCAACTGAATAATCAGAACTTAACTTTGATGTAATTTAAAACTTCCTTTTTCAAACACTGAAGTACTGGCTTGTGTCCATCAAGCCATTGGGTGTTGCATTGTTTTTGTGCTATCTTTGCAATAGTCAGTTGAGATATTGTGGCTGGTTAGCTTTGTGGTCACATGGGGATTATTAAAATAGAGGCTTCAAAACAGAAAGGTCTTGAGGGTAGTTTGAAGGTCTACTTAGCAGTTTCTGTTCTCTTGATTTCTTCAGTGGAGTTTAAAAAAGACAATAATTAAATTCTCCAACTTTGCTGGTACTAAGCCAAGAACTAATACCCTCTGAATATGTGTCAATAGCATGCCATCAAACTCTTTGGTCACTGAACTTCCTAAAAAAGCCAAGAAGCTATCCTTTTTGCTCATACTCCAAGGAAACCTACATCCTATCTGATTTTATTTGTACTTTATTTTTTATAATTTTTCCTTCTTATTCCAGGAATTAACTGTTAACACTGGTTTGCTGTATTATATTCTTGGATTTTATTATTTTCACTAGGTGGCATATTTTTTCTTTCTTCTTTTGCAGTGGTGCTGTTATAGCAGGAGTTCTAAGAAGTGATAGCATCTTTGATAACCATGGTAATGTTCACTGTAAAATGTATTTACTTTGAATGTGCACAATATAGGAAATTCTTATGCCTTATAATTTAATTTTTTGAACTTGCAAAAAGCAATGCCTTTCTTTTGTAAGATAAAACACTTGTATAGTGCTAACAGTCTCCTTCTGAATTTTTTGCTCAGTAAATCAGTATTCTGTGCTCTTCATGTTTTTAGGATGATCAGTAACTGTTGCTTTATTTTCAGGGATTTCATGGGGTTATTTAATCCTACTATATGTTTTTGTGCAAGTTTCACGGATTGTTGTTGTTGGAATATTGTATCCCTTTTTGCGGTATTTTGGCTATGGTTTGGAATGGAAAGAAGCTATTATTCTGATATGGTCAGGTTTGCAAGGAGCTGTTGCTCTGTCACTTTCACTATCGGTTCAGGCAAGTTTTGAAGAATTAGGTTATTATATTATTATGTACCATAATTTAGCCATTACCCTGAGCGGTTAGCTTAAAATGGATAAAGTCAGTGCCCCTACTTGCAGTCATCACATTACACGAGCGTACCTATTTTCTAAGTTTTATTTTTGTTGTATCTTAATTTCATGATTGCCTGTCTTCTTATTTGACGATGAAATTGTGTATGCTTAGCTATGGACGAATTATCTAGGATGACAATACATCTAAAACAACCTTTGTTTAGTGCATTTTTACATTCCAAATTATTATTTGTATATAATAGGGGACTATTCTTCACAATAGAGTGGTTGATTGCGTGAGAAATACATCTGCAAACAATTATGGGTACCTTATGTTGTGTCTATGTAGCACATAACTTTCAGAAGTGCAAAGTCTGATGGCCAAAGATTAAACACATGCATTTCAAACATGTTAAATAATAGAAACTGTTATGCCCATATAAGCTAATGGAACCATATTCAGTGAATGACTTTTCTTTCAGTACGTATCATGTAATCTACTGTTTATTACTAATGCATCTATTTTTTGGTCAATTCAGCATTCTAGTGGTGTTTCATCTAACATCTCCTCTGAAACGGGAACCTTGGTGAGTTTTTTCCTTTTGCTTTTTTACTTTGTAATTTGAAACATGCATGTTGATTATATGTGTAGTTAATGAATTCACAAATAATAGTATATCCTTTCTTTTACCAAACAAATGGGATTATATGACCTTAATTTTTGTATTTATGTTTCTTGTTCTAATTCTTTATTTCTAAACTTTGCAGTTTGTCTTCTTTACTGGTGGGATTGTATTTTTGACACTCATTGTGAATGGATCAACTGTGCAGTATGTTTTACATCTTTTAGGCATGGATAAGCTGTCAGCAGCAAAGGTGAGGTGTTTCTTGAACTCCAGAATATTGCATATCTTGTTTTAAGATAAAGTACTTTGATTTATCTCATGTCTTCATGATCTAACATTGCCAGCTTTGTCAAAAACTATACTCATCTCTTATATTGTTCTCTTCATGTTTTGTATCCCTCACCTCAACCCTTGCAAACTGAAGCTATCTTAATCCTGGTGTGAGTGGGATTAGATCCCAGTACTCTTGTACAACTACAAAATGAATATTGTGAATGAAGCTATGGAGTAATACTCCAAATTGATGTGTTGTTAAAGTGTCTTCAGATTATCCAAGCAGTGATTGGTAACAAATTAAGACTTTCTGTATATTATAGTTGGATAATTTCTCCGTAATTCGAAAATACTGAAATCTTCCTTATTGCAGTTTCCTGCCCTATATTTGAGTTCACATGGCTGCTAGAATACTATTTCTTTTGGATTTTCTAAATAAAGTTCTATAGTTGGTACTCATTACATGAATACTGAGATGAGGCTTTAGTTTAAACTTTGGCTACTCTTATACTGAATATATTTCTTTGATATAAGACTTCTATGCATTAACTATTGGTATTATGAACTGTAAGTTCCTAACATAGTGCATTATTTATTTATGTTTCCTTGTATAACCTATTTGCTTTAGTAATATTCTTTATTCTTTTTTACGAATAAATATACTGCTATATGATGACAGAGGCGTATATTGGACTACACAAAGTATGAAATGTTGAACAAAGCATTAGAGGCTTTTGGTGATCTTGGCGATGATGAGTTAGGACCTGCTGACTGGACAACAGTTAAAAGATATATAAGAAGTTTAAATAACTTGGAAGGTGGACGTGTGCATCCTCATAGTGCATCTGAAAATGATGATAGTCTGGACCCTTCAAATTTGAGAGACATACGCATACGCCTTTTGAATGGTCTGTACATTATTGTTTTTGCCCTGTGTCCTGCTAACTCTTGCTGATGCATTAGTTATCAGATGGCATGGATTTTTGTGAAGCCTGTTAACGTCACTTTGTCTGTGTGGTTTTCGTGTGTTTCATCTTTTAAAATCATGCTGGCATTCATATATAGCATGTTTCTGTTCCTAAGAGTTTGTGATTTCTTAGTGTTGGCAAAAAATAGTGTCAATGCCATGTCAATTCAACATAGTACTTGCAAGTTAATAATCTTGCTATCACACAACACAAGGCTGGTGTTAAGGATCAAAATATACCTAACAGTCTAAGCTGTTGAAATGGATTCATCTCACATGGCATCTGAACTAAGTTGCACTGTTATGTGCTTGGTTATCCCCTCTTAGTTTACTTTTGGTCCCCTTGCTAGGTACACATGATTAAGTATCTCGTCAAGCATGCACTACAGAGGAATGTCTGTGTATTCATTTTAGTATTGTACATGAAAAGACTGATGGAGACACCATTTGATGAAGAACCAAAACAATTAGAAAAGGATAGAGAAGAAAGAAGAAAAGAAAAGATCAAAGTAGGAAGGCATAAAGAGATAAGGTGTAACAGGAGAGAAACAGGAGGGAGGAGAATGTGAAGTTTTATGCTTCTGTTACAAAATCAGTTCGTCTGTTACAAAAATAAGGAAAAAATGTCTATTTACAAAGACCAGACCAAAATATAAAGGAACCATATTAAAATATATTCCAAACAGTTGATCCAAGGATCATTTGTTGACCAATGCTGGAAAATATTTATTGTCTATTGTAAGAGTAATTCACATTGAGACCTATAGAACAACTGAAGCTTAATTTCCGGCGACTGTCTGCTGAACAGCTTTGTTCGAGGATGTGTTGAGGTCATATCTATTACCATCATTGTAGATAATTTTTAATATGATGACCTTTATGAAGCCAATAATTTGAGGGCTAAACCATGGTAAAAGCACAATGTTAAGAGAACTTAGTTGATTACTTTCTTGAGTGAAAACTGAGGCTTGCAGCTGGGGGTGATGTTATGCCCCCTGCTGATTCAAAATTTTGTCACAGACCTCCATTACTATTTGAATTTTTAGTAGAAAAATGAACAGTGAGGGAGGTGATTTTAACGGACAAAACAAAGGTGTGGTGTTCTTTCATAAAATCTTATACTGAGTGTGACTGTATTTAACACAAATGGAGGGGAGATCAGTGAAATTATCAAAATATAATATTTTGGATAATTGAATACTCCATTGTGGCTCTAATATTTTATTGTTGGCACATGCCATTATCAACATTTTAAACAATTTCTTGAGGTAGTATATTATCTTTGACCATTTAGCATTTTGTATTTTGGGCCAAAACTTTTTTTTTTTTTTGCAAATTTAGTAACTTATGGGATCATTTAACTGTTGCATTAAGGCATTTATATTCTCTCCTTTGGTGGTTCATTTTGTGTGTAATGCCCATTTTTAAGTAGGTTTTGGAATGACAAAACTTGCTCTTCTACACAAATGACCGTGCTAAATTGATGAATCATTTTCTATATCAGGTGTCCAAGCTGCTTACTGGGAAATGCTTGATGAGGGAAGGATAATGCAAACTGCTGCTAATCTTTTGATGCAATCAGTGGATGAAGCAATTGATTTGGCATCTAATGAGCCATTATGTGACTGGAAAGGCATAAAAGATAATGTTAATTTCCCATATTATTACAAATTCCTTCAAACAAGCGTTTTTCCACAAAAGTTGGTTACATATTTGACTGTGGAAAGGTTGGAATCTGCGTGTTGTATTTGTGCCGCATTTCTTCGAGCCCATAGACTTGCAAGGCAGCAGTTACATGACTTTATCGGTAAATTTTTCTGTGGTGATATATTCTGTTTGTGTCAGTTTTTATTAACAAAATTATTCTTTGACCTGCTAACTCGTCTCTTTCCTACTTAATTTCTCTTGTCTACTTTTTTCCTTTTATCTATCTGTTAGTACTAAATGATTTTGTAAAATGCCACTATTCCTCCCATTCTAAAACACAGCTCCAAAACATTTTCATTTCTTAGATCAGGGATAACTAAGACCAAGAGGGATTTTCAAAGATAAATTACTATTCAATCTATCACTTTATTCTTGCAGCTGCTTTTAATACATTGAGCACTCTGTTTAGTACATGTTTCCTTTATTTTCATCTTGTTTTGAACACATTTACATGGCAATTCTATTAGGGAGAATTGAGAAAAAGTATCTTTTATCATAATATCTGAAAGAATATTTTTGTTGATTTATCATAGAATAGCAATCTGGAGCAGCTGGTAGAGTCCCACTAAACTTGATGGCTATTGAAAATAAAGGTTGCTATTTCCCTTTTATAAGAGGTGTATTAATGCAGATTTATTGATTTGGGAAACTGTGATTAAAATCTCTCAGCCATTAGAGACCGTTCAATATGGATAAGCTGGTTGATTGCTCTAGGAAATCTTTGGAGATGATGTTCCTCCCCAGGCAGTTTTATTACAACCTTTTTGTTGGAATTTCCTGAGTTGTTTTGAAAAATACTGAGTGTTTCTTCATTGCAATCAATATCATGTGATTATTTTTAGGGATTTACAAGTAATATTTATTTGAGTGGGAATATTACTTTCTTGAGTTGGATTTATTTTTCCCAAATTTAGTGTTCTTATTTGAGTTTCTTATTTGGTGTAGATACTGATATCCTCTTCATATGGGACTTGGTCATTACAAATAGGCCTTATGAGTCTATCATTAGAATAATGTGATGATTGAATTGTTTTCTTTCCAACCTTATTCTAGATTCTACTTTGCTATTGATTCTTTTTTCTACCTTATTCTCTTTTCTCTTTCCATTTAAATTTCTGTTTTTTCCCCTCTGTTCTTCTCTTCTATTTTATCCTTCATTCTCCGTTATTTTCTTAATATCGTCTTACATCACCTTAAATGTTGTAGCCTCTGGTAGCTTTTTTCCATTGTTGTTTAAATTTAAGAATACACAAATAGGGAATGCAAAGTCTACACTTCAATATATTTGTAACTCTACTCCCAAGTAGTGAATTATTCAAAAAGAAAAGTTAGAGAGGACATATGTGGAACCTTTCCCAATAATAGAGGATGAAGAAAGCATGCAATCCAGATTTCCTCCTCGGAACAAATATATTGTTTAGGGTCTGAATCCATGTTTCAAGAGGTACCAGTAAAAGGAACAGATGTAGTATGAGCATTTTCTGAAGTACCTGGCTGAGCAAATATACAAGTTGACATAGTAGTTTGAGACTACATACAGAATTGATCTGGGATTGCATTACTGTCTTTAAAATTTGTGAACAAAGAAGGCGCACTCGATGTTTTTATGGTTGAGACGGCATAATCCCTAAGAATGACTCCCTTGACCTCTAAAACTAATTAGCCACTCAAATTTTGGGGTGGCTAGGATAATCATTATTTGGCATTTTGCTATGATTAGGATAATAAGTGCTGTTGGTATATGGCCAAAGGACAATATCTCCTAAAATCCTTGATGTTTCTAATTTTCTTGGATTTTGTAAATTAGTGCTGTTAATGCCTCATCAGGAATCCCCACTTTTTTGAAACAATGTCCTAATTTTTTATAAATCCAATTCAATTATGCAGGTGACAGTGGTATTGCTTCTGTTGTCATCGAAGAAAGCAAGGTGGAGGGGGAAGAAGCAAGAAATTTCTTGGAAGATGTTCGTGTAACCTTTCCTCAGGTTTGTGTGATTAGTAACTGTTTTTTGATGGGCCCTGGGCTTCCTGTCAACTTTTTGTAATTATTTTCTCATTGAATTCAGTTTTTGTTTTTGTTATATGTATAATGTTGATTTTGTATACTTGTTTCTGATTAGAGCATGGTAGGATGAATGTCATTATGTAATCCCTAGTTTGGAGGATCCTATGCAATGAGTTTATATATTGGAAACATTTGCAGTTTTACGTGTTGTCAAAACTAGACAAGTGAAATATTCAGTTCTGAACCATTTAATTGATTACGTCCAAAATCTTGAGAAGCTTGGTTTATTAGAAGAAAAGGAGATGCTTCATCTTCATGATGCTGTGCAGGTATGTTTTGTCATGTTTTCACATTAACACATCCTAAGTCTGCATTCTGTGTAACACGCAATTTTTTTAGTTCTTTGTATAATGTGGTACTGTTATTTGTGCAGACTGACCTGAAAAGGCTTCTGAGGAATCCTCCTTTGGTGAAGTTTCCGAAAATAAGTGATTTGATTAGTGTCCATCCTTTCCTGGGGGCTCTTCCTTCTTCTGTTCGTGAGCCACTTGAACTTTCCCACAAAGAAATCATGAAACTCCGAGGTGTGACACTTTATAGAGAAGGTTCCAGGCCAAATGGTATCTGACTTGTATCTAATGGTGTAGTTAAGGTAAATAATATATTTACACTTGCAAGTTGATCCTTCTAGTGCTTTACAATGCATGACTAGATTTGTTGGATGCATATATAGATTAATATTGTTATCTTTTGACAGTGGACGAGCAAGAGTATTGCAAATAAGCACTCATTGCATCCAGTTTTTACTCAGGGGAGTACTTTGGGCCTCTATGAAGTGCTCGTTGGAAAGCCTTACATCTGTGATATGGTCACAGATTCTGCTGTATTCTGTTTGTTTATGGAGAGTGACAAAATACTTTCAGTGCTAAGGTCAAATCCTGCAGTAGAAGATTTCCTTTGGCAGCTATGATTTTACAAGTAATTTTATTGCTTTATTCTCAGGACAAGAACTTTTCAGGTTACATTGCAGGTCTCTGTTGGTTACATTAGGGACATTTGTATCTTTTAGGATCTGTGTTTTGCTTAATTATAAGGCATGCCCTTTGTCAAACATTTGATGCTACCTTGTTTGATAGCTCAACAATGTCTAATCACCATGAAGAAGATAAATGACAGGAATATGTACTGGATATATTGAATTATGATTATTTGGTCTCTTGTTCAATTATCTTGTTTTTGCAGGAAAGTGCTATAGTTCTTGCCAGGCTCTTGCTTCCTCAAATATTTGAAAAACTGACGATGCAAGACTTGAGATTTCCTATTGCTGAGAGGTCAACAATGACTATGTACCTTAGAGGAGAAACTGTAGAAATACCTTTTCACTCCATTGGGTTTCTGTTAGAAGGATTTGTAAAAATACATGGTCCCCAAGAGGGACTTATCACATCACCTGCAGCTATGTTTCATTCGCAGGGGAATCTAAGCTTTCAAGGTGTTGAAACATCGGGTAATTTAAGCTAAACTCTTGTTGAATGATATGTTCATAAAATCATTTATCATAACTACACAAACACATACAAGAACACAAACTTTGGTATGCAGGTATGTGTATATACATGCTTGACTAAATGTTCTCCAATATATATATATATATATATATATAATATTGAATCAATGGATGCTGTGTCTAAGCAGATCTGTTTGGGCTTTTCATCTTGTTAATACTGCAATGGCTTGTCCATTTTTTAGACTTCCAAATTGATGGTCTTATGAAATTTGTAGCTTAAAAGTTTCTAATACATTCTGTGCTAGTTGGAGAAACAAAGAGACCAGAAGAAGACAATGAGAGAACAGTATTGGCTGATGAGTTGAGAACTGCCAAAACTTTAATTGGCTGACAAACAAATAAACAAATCAATAAATAATGGAGGGAATTGAAGTTCTAGTTAAAGTATTTTATACTCTACTTACATTAATCAGAAGACCTCAAGGTAGTTTCTCCCTTGTGTAATTTAATACCAGTGCCTGGACAACTTGAGCCAAAATTCATAGGTAGTTTATTAAAAAGCTGTTTTTCAATAATCTCATCAAATTGCAGATATATTAAAATTGCATAAATTACCTTGTTCATGCCAAAGGTATTCTTTTCATTAGAGTTGTTTCCAAAATTTGCTTTTCTACAAAAGAAGCTCATTATTTTGGTTGGGCTCTCCAAACAAGAGCCTATGAGGGGTGATTTGGGTACATGATGTAGGGACAAGTCATAAAAGCTTTGGAATTTGTTTTTGATCTTTTTATCTTATTGGAAGCTGGCTTTTTTCCCTTAGTGAGGCAGGTTTATATTGCTTGTTTTAGATAGATTAGTGTTCCTTTTTTGTTTTGGATTGTGGTCGGTATAAACAAGGGCCTTATGGTTCATTGGGTGTTTTTTTTTTTTTCCTGACATTGCATAAATAAAATTGATTTCTCTCTTTGTAATTTTTCTTCCATTTCAATGTGAATGTCTCTCCCATTTTGTTTTCTCTTATGGTTTCCACCAGTATGATTCTAAGAATCTAAATTTGTGCATAAAGTAGTTGTCTTTAGGGAAGCTTTTGTGTTTTTCAACTCACGACTTTTACCATCACAAAAGTTTGGTCATCTATTCTAGTCATTGCATTTCCTTCTTTATTTTTGAATTTGGCATTCCATTTCCTTGCACAAAAAAATAACTTTTAGAATATGATTTTATTAATGTGTTGAGTAGGACATACATGGGATGTGATTTTAGTAAAATAGTGGCTTATGGGAGGATTTGGCAAAAGTTAATGGTAAATGAAAACATGAGTTACTCTTTTATGTGGTTGTTAATGGTGACTAAGAAAAGTAAATGAGTTAGATTATTGGTGCTGATTACTGACACGTATCAGGAGTACCAGTTTTTCCCAGCAAGTATCTTGCTATCAAGTTGAGACAAGAGCAAGAGTTATTATTTTTGACAGTGCAGCATTTGAAGCTGATAGTGCTCCCCTAGAAGAACATGCTCATTGTCATCATATTCAGCTGATCAACCCCATAAATCTCTAACTAGAGAACATGGAAATCTCATGAGTTGGCCTGAAAATTTCTTCTGTAGAAGGCAACATAAGTCAAATCCTGAAGTAACAGATTATAAATCCAACAGCTTGTCTGCTATAGCAATGCAGCTGAGCATCTTCGGAAGCACAGTATGTTCTAGTACTTTTAATGAAATTTATTCAGTCGCAAAATGAACTATGCAGGTTTATTGCAATGAATGCTCTAAGACTTGCATACACTTCATTTTATTGAAATTTATTCAGTCACAAAATGAACGCAAAGGGACAGCTCATAAATCTTCTTATGCTTCCTTTTATTTATTTTCAATTACTTAAAAGCAGTTTGTTTTAAGGGATGAAGTGTGCAAGGGCATTAATGGATCTTCTTCTTTGCTGTGTTTGGATTTAATTGCTTTCAGTTCGCTTAGTTTTGAAATTTATTTTTTTCTTAATATTTTGTTAGTTTCTCCTTGTTAGGGATGTGTGTGGAAGGTTAGCTATTGGAAATATTAAATCTCTAGTTCCTCAGAAGGAAAGTCTTAATTTTATTGGTCTTTATTGTTTTCTTGGACTAATTACTTGCATTGTTACAATTCTAAGGTTGACAACCGAAGGTGTTCTCAAAGTTTCTCAAGTGCAATTCAAGCCAGACCATCACATAGCCTATCTTATCCAAGAATTCCATCACATCTTGGCAGTCGGCTGGTTTCTGTCAGATCAGAAGGAGCTGATGTGAGGAAGAAACTCGAAGCAACAAAATCCACAGGCCAAATTCCAGCAGACCCGCCACAAAATACAGACACAAATGAGAGTCATAGAGTAGATTATTCTAGCGATGACTCTGCTCTTGAAGATGAACTGATCGTGAGAATCAATTCACCGAGCCTGCTGTCTTTCCGACGGGCCTCCTAAAGTTAAAGGGTTCGTTGTGCTGTGAGCGCAGACAGTTGCGTGTATCTTTGTATTATTGTAACTGTTGTATCTGTATGTTAAAATTCCTTAATATAAAGAGGAATAATGAACAAATAGCATAAAAAATTTGTTTCCAATTTAATGAAAATAGCTTATTTGCTGTCAAAATTAATGTTTCAATTAAGTTGTATGTGTCCACGTCCATGTATAATTTTTAAGTGGTGTGGAAATGAAGGCTGGACCTGTATCCTGGTTGATTTATGGAGCAAGGTGAAGATTAGTATTATTAATATTATTATTAGACCAGTTTCCTGATTGATTTATGGAGCAAGATGATGATTGATGATGGTGATAATTGTCAAAAATATCTTCTCCGGGAGTTTGATTTTCCTGATTTTCAGGTAAAATTCATAATGTTAATAGCAAGATTTCAGCGACAAAAGATTGGTTGCCAAAATGTTACAGTGGTCTACCCGTGTTTTTCGAGACTCCTATTTTAAATGTTTCACTTTCACTGATTTTCTATTCAATATTTGTTCGGCTATTGTAGCTTATAACAAGCAGATAGTACTAGAATATAGAGCTCACATTAAGGTATCCTCTCAAGCCTCGTATGGCATTCCGACCTCATTATGTTATGCAGTGGCACCTCAAGAGCACTGCCATGCATAACTTCATAAAAATCAAGCATGATTTCATAAAAATCAAGCATGATTCTATCAAACCGCCACAATTCTTACCCATGTAAAACATCGTCTTCCCTCTAATGTGAACTACAACGGACAGCTTTGCCTGCTCTAGATCAGAAATCTCTTCCTGAAATTCGATAAAGATTAGATGGTAAACACTGCAAGTAGTACTCTATATGCTCCCGCATGCAATCAGTAACTTGATTCACAAAGTCATTGCCTTCAAAATTCCGGGAATCGGCATAGGTATACTGATTAACACAGCTATAAACTCCTTTCATCCCCAGTTTTTTGACAACAATCCTCTGTTGTGGTTAGGAATTGGAGAATAGTAACAATGGCAACAATACGAAGATATCTAGTATTTTTAATATAATGTCCCAGTATAGAAGTCAGCCCTTCTTGGATGTTAGTGTAAAAGCAGCACAACCAATCCAGGAACTCTTTGAACAACTACATCAGATAGCAGCTTTTAAGACTTCCCAAGTTAATCATGTGAGTCAATTCATATTCTATCTTCCTTTTGCTTTCCACGGAACCAGCAAACATAATGAACGTACGGAAAAAAGACATGGCAAAAGGAAACCATCAGCCCTCGGGAATTTTAGTGAAGACTTGCACTCACATAAACAACATCCATTGTGAAGTATAACTGCAGCAGTGAAGTTCTTCATATCACAATCATTGCGAGTGTCAGTAATATAGTACTGATGAGCATGACTAAACTAGCGACAACACCTACAAGTAAGGTTTCGAATTAGTGCAAGTATACACCGGCCGAACACACACCATCTAGTACTACAGACTTCCTAATGATAGAAGGGTGGCTGATATCAAAGATTGACTTGCAACAACTGATGCGGACGTGGCGCTGACAAAGATAGGCCAGATAGTTGCTTTAGGAATTAACTTATAAAATCCATCGTCATGATTCTTGGGTGTGTAACACTCACTTTTTTTTTTTATCTAAATATTTACTGTATATTTATGTATAAAAAATGAGTTATGTTTTATGAGAATAAATGTATAATATAAAAGATAATAGGATATTTTAAGAATAGGTTATAAATTTGGTATAAAATAAATTAAAAAAGGAGAAATACTATTTTACCTTGAGTATAAATTTAATTGACTTAGTCTTATTTAGGGGCCCTGCCCCTTTTGCGAAAAGGAAGAGACAAAGAAATAAAAAATAAAAAAGAAAAAAATAGGAAAAAGGAATAAAGATTGTAAGTGCAAGCAATTTAATTTTATATATTTATAAAATATGATGATTAAAATTATATAATCAGATTGTAATGCTTAGAGTTTAATGTTTCATAATTAAGAGATTTAGATTATTATTTGTGAAAAAATAATGAAAAAAATAAAAATTTTTGCAAAGATGATATATGATAATAGCTTATTCTGTAAATTTTGTAAATTGTGTTATGAAATTAATAAAATTAATTTATGTAAATAAATTAGACATCACTAGGATTATTATGAATTTATTTTGTTAAAAAATATTTAGTTTATAACTTTTAATGATTTTTCGAATCAGACATTAGATATAAAAAATTATTTGTTTTTGTAGAATAATTGAATAACAAAATTATTTTAGTTAATTAAATCATTTTAAAATATTATGATATTTATCACACAAATTTTTAATTGTCTATTATTTCGTATTAAAATTTAAAGTAAAATTCTTTGTCTTTGAATTATTATAAAATTTTGAATGAACACAATTTTTTGTCGATTTCTATTAAATAGAATTTAAAATTTTTACAATGAAATTTTTTATAAGATAGTTAAAAAAGAAATTTAGATTCAAAAGTTTTAGTTCTTATTATCTACATGACTTTATCATCTTTGCAAAATTTTATGACATTAAGAATATTCTTATAATTTCTAAAATTCAAAAATTGAAAGGACCAGTATATTTTCTAATACTGTTAGGATAAACGATCAAAATTGAAATATAAAAAGATTAAATTTTATGAGAGTCTAGAGGTTGATATTTTTAGTTGATCTTCTATTATGTTTCTTAAATATTATGTTATAATTTCATTAAAAAATAATGTTGTTTAAGGTATAAAAAAAATATCCTTAAATAATATAATGTCAACTTTAACAAGTTTATGAATATTGAATTGTCAAATAGATTGGATAATATAAGTTGTGCTATTAAGGTTTAATGAGTTGAATTATGCTTTATAATAGTATATACAAGCCTTATATGTTATTCTTTTATTATACGTTAAAGCACTTAAGTTAATTTTTGTTGTAATTATTAAGTCAGAAGTATACTAAACTATTTTTAAAAAAATCATAATGAATATATATATGTGTACTTGATTGTATTTTTAAAAATAATTTTTAGTTATACACTATATAAAAGTATTGATTTTTATATTATTATGTGTTTTAGAGTTGTTTATGATTATGTGATTATACATGTTCATTGACATTAAAGCATGAATAAATGCATTTAGTTTTAATCGATAAGAAAGTGAAATTTTTTAAAAAATATTTACAAAAGTTAATATTTGTACGTTAGGATATCAAACAAGATATAAGCAGAGAAAGAAGAAAATTGATTCTTGGAGCAGTTGGAAGAAGCATGTGCATGCATAATTTTTATCGTACATTTATAGCCGATTGATGTGTCAGCAACTAGAAAGTTTGCGTCAAGGAAATCATAGTGCCAAAAGTGATCTGGCAGAAACCCGAAAAAGTTGGTGCGACATTATATTGGCGGTTTGGATAAAAATTATATACAATTTCAAAATACGATAAACTTGTTCGGTCCTTATTCTGTCTCTAAAGCTCATCAAAGAGCAATAAGAAAGCAATTCAATTGACGACTAGGAGAATTGAAAAAAACGACATGATACAACAATTTAAAAATATTGATTCTTCCAAATATGTGGTTATTTCTCCGGAAGAAGCAGGAGATGTTTAAATTAGTAATGCTCAAACTAGCACCATGGTTCATTGCTTTTCCTGTGGAGAAATAGAGCATCAAATGTATGAATGTAAGAAGACCGAATACGATGAAGGGTTGTATGTGGAGAATGAAGAAGTAATGAAAGAGCATGATGAGGAATTCCACACAAAGATCTGAACCTGCTAAAGAATTTGTTTATGGTGATACCCAAATAGCATTGGTAATGAGAAGAGCTTTTCTCTCTCCACCAAGTCAAGAAAGAGATAAATGGCTACAACACACTATTTTTCATACAACGTGTACTATTGAGACAAAGGTTTGTTGATATTTTTTTAACATCTTGGCTAACGAAATGAGGTGAAGTTTCTGTATCGAAACGTTCCCTTAGTTTACCATCAATCAGAATAGCTTATGCAAATAAGATTTGGAGTGATGTTATGGTAATGAATGCTTGTTATCTATTAGGTAAGCCTTGGAAATGTTAGAGGAGTACTTCATAATGGTCGGAAATGCACATACAGGCTATGTTTTGCTGCACCAAAATTATTGTTGTCCCTAGCGGAGAAACTACCTCAAACCAGTTTCAAGGCACTCAAACCTCTTAACCAATTATCATTTTTCTGAAGGATATCCAACATCAAATCAATTTAGTTTCTGGAATAGTTTCTTCTAATAGAACGCACTATAAAGGAGTCCAAAAGATCATGAAAAGCCAAGGCATCAATAGAACAGTTGACAGAGAGAAGATTTACTCGAGAGAGCCTCAGGACTTGTGAAATACCGACATTATTCAAACCAAAGAAAGGTGGAACCTAAATGATGTGTATGTCTCAGCACAGAAACTAACAAAATTATGACATGGTATCGATTTCCCATACCAAGTTTAGATGATTTGTTGGATCAACTAAGTGGAGCAGTAATTTTTACTAAGTTGAATTTGAAGAGTGATTATCATCGAACCAGGGAGAACAACTTTCAAGGCTTGGTATGAATTGTATGAATGGTTAGTGATGTCAATTAGATTTTCCAATACTCCAAGTATCTTCATGTGTATGATAAATCAGTACTTTGCCCTTTTATTGGCAGATTTTTTTTTTTTTTTATATGATATTTTAGTAAATAGTGAAGCCGACAATCCCATGTGCAACATCTGCGAAATGTCCGTAAGATGTTAAGGGAAGCTTGCCTATACACTGCAGTGAACAAATGTGTTTTCATGATTGACAATGTGTTATTTTTGGAATATGCTGTGACAAGAGAGTGGATAGCCATGGACGACTATTAAGGTAGAAGCCATAAAGAGATTGCCCCAACCAACTTCCCCTGTTTGTTGTACGAAGCTCTCACGGGTTTGCATCTTTGTACAAGCACTTCGCTCCTTCATTTCAGCACCATCATGGCAACAATACAAAATGTGTGAAAGCTGGATATTTAACTTCGACAAAAGTAACAACTAAGCATTTGAGTAGTACCATCATGACACCAACTACAGACCCTATGAAAGCAGGATATTTTATTTAGACAAAGGCAGTAACTAAAGCCTCGAGTTGATTGAAGTAAAGTTGACAACTGCTTCAATTCCTGTATCACCAAATTTGTTTACTTATCTTTTAGTAACATTTAGCATCTCAGGTGGGTTTTTACATAGTTCATTTTCACGCTTCAAGAATTATTAAATAAATATATAAATATTATAATAAATATTTTATATTTTAATAATTTTTATAAAAAATTAAATTATAAAAAATTTAGACAAAATTATACAATTTTTAAATATTTATAGTTGAAGTAGAATTTTAAAAAAAAATAGAATCATTCTATAAATTTAATGAAGTTGTTTTTCTATAAATACTCAGTGCTTTCATGATTTGCAAAATAACCCCACCTCTCCTCTCTCTCTAAATTTCCAGCCACCTTTCTGACGAACCCCTTTCCAGTTTCCAATCAATGCTATTTTTGAATCATACGACCTATTCAACATCTCCGTTCTATTGCTGCTAACCATGCCTCAGTTCGACCTATGACATTTCATCTAATTCTTTTTAAAATTTTAAAATTTCTTTAACTCAACTTTTTAACCAACTTCATCCTTTTATTTTAAAACCTAGAACATTGGTGAAATCAGCAAATCAAGTAGAACAAAATCATATAAAAATTTGGACCCAAAAGTCACTGAAATCTTCTTATTGACTTTGTTGTAACTGCTACTTTCTAGCAAAATTTCCAATGAACAAAATGTCAGATTAAAAATAGTCATCACCATTGAAATCAAGACGTCAACCACTATAAAATAGTCAAAGACCCACCCATTATATTGTCAAAATTTTTGCTGCTGCCACCATTGATACACAAAGTTGACAGGTCAAAGGTCAATATTAGATCAAAGCCCCTTTTCAGATGTTATAGATATTAATTTTAGTGAAGAGATATTCGTTGAACTTGTTTTAATAAAAAAGTTTTAACTGTAATCTCAAATTGATCAAATAACTTTTCAAATCAAAACGTACATAAATCGAAGTGAATAGTGTAAGAATTATGTAACTTACTTAATTGTGTATTTAAAATTAAATATAAATTGAATATTAGAAAGATAATAGTAAGAAAATGTTGAAAGTTACATTTATTAAGGCATTGAAAGTAGGTTTTCGTCACTTAGATACACTTCCCACAAATCCCACTGTTGAAGCGGGTGTAGCAATAACCAAAGCATTGCGTCGTGGTCAAGTGAAATCAAGACACGAGCTCCTCATCGCTTCCAGGCTACCACCTACGTAGCTGAGAATGATCTTGTTGTGCCTTCAATCAAGTGAGTCTAAGTTATTGTATCTTTTGTTCTAAATTAATTTGTATTTCGTTGATTCTTTCAAACAATTACAAGCAACAATTTATACAGGAAAATAAAGCATTAAATGAAAAACAAATATCCATGATTTTGGGATATATTTTTTATGTATAAAAATTTCACTAATTATATTTAATTATGACAAATTTTTATTTTATTCTTATCATATCTTCTGAGGTAATTCAATGGTTCTTGCAATTCTCTCTCAAATAGGTGAAGAAAATTTTATAAACTTTTAAATTGATTCGAGATGTTATAGTTTGAATTATTACTATCCGATTAATAAATAATATATGTATTTTTTTAATATAAACCTAAACTCGGTTCAAAGACCCTCTAAACCTCAATATTAGGTAAAAGGGTGAGATAACTTAGTGTAACATCTCTCTTCTTTTTTTAAAAAAAAAAGAAAATTTACAAAATTAAATGACAAATTTAATAAGAAATAAAATGGTAAATATATAATTATTGAAGGGGCCTAATGTAATTAACCAAGAAATTGAGTTCCTAAGGACAATCGGTTCATGCTTGTATTCGATTGACGGCGTTCATGGCAATGGTTGCTGGAGGTCATTTATGAGTTGTGATCGATGCCGTCTCATGAAACATTTGGTGGTGGCAGTGCGACTAAAGAAGTGACCTATCGTGCAGCGGTTTGCTCGTAATTTTACAATGTTTGGCTGTGCCTCACGCATCCTTTGCAAAACGCAGTTGCTCGAGTTTCGGTCATTGACACTTGAGGTATCTGTTGGTTGCTTCGTTTAACGTTGTGAGTAACTGGAATTCGGAAATTTGGGCAATGGTAGTGGCAACTAGGGTTTACTGAAAAAAAAAATACCAACAACAAACCTTTCGTAAACTAATCTAGTTTAACACACTTTGCGTACCACTTTTGACAACGGCTATGCATCATTGAAGTGTTTAGATTTAAATCTAAACTCGACTATCGAACATGTTCTAGTACCATGTAGAAAATTTAGAAAAGAAATAATAATATCATTTCATTGATTATTTCAAACAATTGTAAGTCTCTATTTATAAAATAAGAAAAAAAAATTATGATTTTTGGGATATATTTTTCATATATTAAGATTTGATTGATTATGTCTTCATTTGATTTTTGTCATATCTTCTAGATTAATTTTATCTTCCTTTTTAAATATAAGTTGTTATATTGAAAATACAATCTCATAACAATTTAACCACTGTATCCAGGGGCTATAGTAACCTAAAACCATATTGTATTAGAATATATCATACATGGGCAATCGTAGCTTTTAGGATATTGCTTTGTGCTGAGGGTTTTTTTTTTTTTTTTTATATATATAAAACAGTTGTAATGTAACATTTTTTTTTTCTATTATAAGAGGCATGGCACTATATTTTACAAAATTCTTAATTATTGATAAATATATTTTTATAATTAAAATTAAATTTAATATATTTAATTAAAATATATTTGGCACATCATAATTAATACACAAATAAAATGTCAATCCAATCAATCAATGTAGAACAATTCAATAATTTATTGAAGATGCAAATATTTGTGTAAAATATAAGTATATCTAATTGTAACCTCTATGTTGATAAAAATGACAAAATTAATAGAAAATGATATGGCAAGAATCAAAATAAAATTTTTCATAATCAATCATAATTAGCCAATTCTTTGTGTCTAAAATATGCCTCCCATAATCGTGACATGATTACTTTTATTTTATTTGCTGGGTCATAATATCCCCTATGAGTCAAATCATCTCCATATCAACAAATATGGCCTCCGTCAAGCACAATAGTTTTTCCTTAAAAGTGATCTTCAGAGTGAGAGTTGGTCAGATCATATTGTTTAACCTAATGCACAAGGCCACCTGAGATTGAGGACAAATTATGTTCTTCTTGGACCGTACTTTCGAGCGCAGATCAAATTATCATCGTCATAAAGACAAAGAGATACATCAGACCGAGTATAAATCATGTTGCTCCCATGTCATACTTACGAGCAATTCAATTTCATTACGACGTCTTCATAAGAATTAGAATTTTTAATAGGACTCTTACTAAACCAAATTCTTAACCTTACATAAAAAGAATAAGGAAAGTAAGGTTTAGTAATTTTTAGCAAGGCATATATTTGAGTCCTATTGAAATACAGTCTTGTTAAGAGTTTATCACCAACTATAACAAGGTAAACAGATCTAGAGTCTTTCTTATTCTTTGCTATCATGTTGTCAAAAGCATTCAAAAAAGGTATTAAGGATTCAAAATTAGTACTTTTTGTTATTATTAATTTTCAAAACAATATACAAACCCACTTTAATTTAAATTTATAGAAGATAATCCTTTACTGACTTAGGCTTCAAAGGGTTATTGTCAAAACTTCAGCATTACTAATCGTATTTCATCTTATAGGAAACATTGAAATATCAGTACAGCGATCTGAGTTTGTTATATAAAAAGTCGACCTGAGGAGGTTTCCAAAGTTAAGGATATCGATTTCAGTGGATTTGTTCACCAAAAAAAAAAAAAAAAATCATGTGTTAGACATTTGATAGATAAAAATCAGGTATTGATATTATCCTTTAATTTTGGTTTATAAATAAAAGTTTTAATATTGAATATTAACATAAAAAAAAAAATACAATTTATTATATTTTTAATTTGTAGAAGCAAGTATTCAACCCAAAAAACTAGTCCATTAGACCAAGAAAATTCTTCCACGTATAAACTCATAAAACTTTCTTTAACTAATAAATTTGAGATTCTAAATTGAGCTTAATGAGCTCCAAATGGTAGCAATCATCGGTGTTGCACAACAATCTTCCCTTATCTGGTGTAGGGCAACAATCCCCCCTCTTGGAGAGGCCGTGGTGCGTGAAGACAACATTTTTGTCTGAAATAAATTAGTCCCACAATATTGTCTTGGGTTAGTTTTATACTAATTGTAAGAGCAAGTAATTCAGCCCCTCATTAGGTGGAGGAACTCCTCTCATATATGAACTCATAGACCTTCTCTTAACCAAAACCAATTGATATAAAACTCCAACTTAAACTTAATAAGCTCCAAATGAGAGCAATCATTAGTGCATCACAACAATTTTCTTTTATCTGGTACAACACAATGGAAGAAATCACTGTTGCAACACAACAATCTCCCCTATCAAAGAGTGCCTAGTGGGTGGAGGCATCATCCTTGTCTGAAACAAACGAGTCCCACAAAGTTATCAAGATCACAAACGAGTTGCACAATGTTGTCGAGAGATCTTGACAGGTGGAAGAGCCATATTTGTTTGAAACAAACTAGTCCCAAAAAAAAAAAAAAAAATTATCTATTAGGTGGAGGAACTGATTCTATATATAAACTCATAAACCTTCTCCTAACGAATCAACGTGGGATTCCAACTTGAAATAAATAAATTTTAAATGAGAGTAACTATTAAATATTAATGCAACATAACAACAATATATATAATGCAGTACAACAATCAACTTATATTTTTATATAATATATCTATTAACAAAGCTTAATTTGTATTAGGAGGGAAAAAAATCAACTTAGTCATACAAACACAATTTAAGATTTCATTATTGTACAATTTAAGAAAAACAATTTCACTATTGAAACTCACTTTTGATAAAAAGAAGTTTGTCCAATTATACAAATTAATTTAAGGTATATACACTTGACAGTGTAATATTATTATCATAAGTTCTATAATGTTCACAACATAAAAAAAAAAAAATTTGGGATACATAACAATAATATAATGTTATAAATAAATAAAATATTAAAAATAAACTAATAATTTGATTATGAGACTTGACTAACAACAGCATCATGAAGCCCATGTTAAAGCAAGTGAAAATGAATGAAAGTAACAATTTCAGAACCAGAAGATTTATTTTATAAAAAAGAAGAAATTCCATGTTATTAATAATGCCAGTACAAAAATCTTCGATGGTTTTGCAGGGACCATATTCTGAAATAAATGTTTCAGCTCGATTTCCTTTATACCCTGGAATTTAACGTGTTTAAATCACTAAATAATTATTTATTTAACAATCTGATAAATTCTTTACTGAAAGATTATTTTTTTTAAAAAAAGCATGTTATTAGATGACAAATTATTCATATAGTAAGATATAAAATAAAAATTTTATTTTTTCCTGGAATTTTTCATGTGGGATTAGCCCTTAATATACAATCGTTTGTGTAGGCCTGCTAGATTCGATTCCTTCTCTAATACTATTTTTATTTTATTTTATTTTATCCTTTCAACTACAAAGGAATAACGGGAAATGGGTTAAGGCTCACGTTATTTTATATTTGAAACGCAAAATAAATCTTGAAATGCCCAAACAAACTTTATGAAGGGAACCCAAAACGAAGGAACTGCGGCAAAGAGAGAGCCGCCAACAGCAAAAGATGCACGTCAGCTTTATGCGTATTCATTCTAATCTCTCTGTCTCTCTTTTTCCTTCAAGGAAACGGGGTATTTTATTAAAATCTTCTCGAAAAAAAAAAAAAAAAAAGTACACAAATTTTATAAATATATCTTTATATATATATATATACACACACACACATACATAGGTGCACACATATGCGCTCTCTTTTACCGCAAATTCGTGAATATGACATTATGGGATGGATGCAATTACACTATTGTTAACCTTACACGACCATCGACATTGCATGGCCGAATGTAATTCAAGTCGCAAATGTATTGGGTAGAAGGATTTTATAGTAAATTCACAGATATTCAAGATGGTCGTATAAATAAATGAATCTGCTGAAGGATTTATATGCAATGTAAGTATTTTGGAAGGCATATTGGGCACTATATTTACAGCGAATTGAATTGAGTAAAAAGAAGCTCAAGTTACAAATTCTTTGCCTTTAAGACTTAGCTCTCCTGTGTTTCATTCGGATAGTGAATAATGGAGAGCATTACGGAAGGTCTGTTATCGTACAGAATAGTAGTAGAACAAAGCAGCAACAGCAATTCTGGTTCTTTGAACAATGAAAGTGACGGGAATCCAACAGACGCTGTCGTTTTTGTCGGAATAAGTTTGGTGTTGGGAATTGCTTGTAGGCACTTACTCCGTGGAACCAGAGTTCCTTATACTGTTGCTCTCCTTATCATTGGAATTGCTCTTGGATCCCTTGGTTTGTCAATCTTTATCAATTTCATTTTCTTTTAAGTTGATCTTTTATTTCGATTTTTTTTTTTTAGCCTTTTGTCTAGCCATTGTTAACAAAGATATTCTTTTTTGACAGAGTTTGGAACAAGACATAAATTTGGAAAGATTGGGGATGGAATTCGTCTTTGTAAGTTGTTCAATCAAAAGTGTTGTCCTTAAAGGTCCAGTTTTGTCCGTAATTAATGGTGGTTGTTGTTGTTGGAAATATGCAGGGGCAAATATTGATCCGAAACTTCTGTTGGCTGTATTTCTTCCTGCCCTTCTTTTCGAGAGTTCATTTGCAAAGGAAGCACATCAAATTAAGGTTTGTTTTCTCTTCTTTCTCCCTTTCAACCTTTAGGCCACTGAAATTAGAATGTCTACTTGTTAATAGCACACGAGTTTCTGAAATGCCCTTTTTTTCCTCTGTTGCTTTATCTACGTTGCTGATGGAATCTGAAAATTTTGTGCTAATTACATGTCTTAGATGGAAATGGCAGAAGCTTGTCAAACATCCATAACTGTGTTGTGGCCGGTCTTAGGAAAAGACTTAGGGACTTGCACTAGTTGAAACTTCTAAAAATAGGACTAACCTACACAAAACATTTTCCGGTATTCTTAGAAAATGTCTATTTATGTGCATCACCAATATAATAATATTTGAGCTGATGTTATTTTAATCTTTAATGAATAAATTAGCAATGATTAGATATTTGATATGCTTTCATGGGGCTTGTCAAGCAAGACATAACCCAAATCATTAATTGTGGACAATTTCACCAAATAAATTGCAATGAAGTACCGAGTACTCTGCTCAATAGAGGAACTTTTTAGCACCGGAGTTCATTCTTTTTATTTTTAGATTTGTTAGTTTAAGTTACTATGGTTTTTTGAGAAGAATGCTACAAGGGTAACACACTTCCTACAAAAACATGTCCAAATACTCCTGATAGTATTCAGGTGGTGCTTGCTCTTCTTAAACCATTTTCCAACTCTGGTTCAATTTAATCTATTTTTCTTCCACTCACGTGGATCTGTTCCTCCCAGCTCAATTTCTAGATTACTCAAACTCTACTTTTAATTGTATTCAGTTTTAAAGGCTATTACTTCGCACGTAAGTGATCCTTGGAGAAGGAAAGGCATGATTGCATTATTGAGAGCTCCTTATTGATAAGTTAAAGCTTTTTTTTTTTTTTTTTTTTCTATCTGGTCTGTTTTTGTAACTGTTAACTTAAAATATTATATTTGGGCTTTCACCCATAAGTTTAAACATGGGGGATTACTATCTCCTCAATATGAGATCAAACTTATTTGACCACGAGGTCTTATGGTAAAACCTTGAAAATCCCACGATCCACTAATTGATTGTGAGTGTAGTTTTCTTTGTATGGATTTACTGTTGTGTATGTTTAGATACAAGTGATAAGTATGTAATGAAATTCAGCCATGCATATGATGAGGTGTGCTAGAGTAGCTCTTTCCTATAAGCTTAAACTTTTGGGATGAAGGTTTTCTCAACACCATCCCCTGTTTCAAAATTTTTGGATGTCTTAAATTGTAAGAATTGTTTGTCATCATTTTATTTAAAAGTTTCTTTTATAATTGTTATTATTGTAATATCATTTATCCCCTTTTAGTAAGGTTGTTTCCAGTACATAAGGGTGTAACTTTTGTTTATTATTATTATTTGGGATAGAGTAAGAGTTCTGCTGGGGCAATTGTAGCTTTGTCCAAGTCATAGATAATTGATTAAAAATTTTTGGACTTCATATGACTGGCTTTTTCTTATTTTAGCATTTTCTTTGCAGATTGCTGGTCCAGGAGAGCTGATCTCAACCTTTTCCCTTGGATCTGCTTTGAAGGTATCCAGCATCATACAATATAGGCAGCAACTTCTTCTTCTTCTCACTTTTCCATATAACATATAAAATACTATTCTGCAGCTCACTTTCCATATGACTGGAGTTGGAAAACATCATTGTTGCTTGGGGGACCTCTGAGTGTAACTGATCCTGGCGCAGTTGTTGCTCTACTGAAAGATCTTGGTGCAAGTAAAAAACTGAGTACAATAATTGAAGGAGAATCCTTAATGATTGATGGGTATATTTCAATGTTGAGCTCCTGCTGTGTTCTTTTATGAACATCTCTATTGTTAACTTGACATGTCTTAATAGTTGACAAGCATGTTGCTTAATTATGTCCATTTATTTGGGATATGCAAGTAATGTACATTAGGACTTATTCTTTGTTGTTAATGTTCTTTAAATACACTTTTTTCCAGGACAGCGATTGTTGTCTGCCAGCTATTCTATCAAATGGTCCTTGGTAAAAGCTTTGGTGCCATAGTCAAATTTCTGACTCAAGTCTCCCTTGGAGCGTATGTACCATTCACATTCTTTGCACATTGGTGACAAACTTTACTCTTGCTTTTGGATCGCATCTGTTTTGTGACTCGGGTTTATTTTCAACGTCACAGTGATAGAGATTGCACTGACACTTGCTGTGAGCTACATAGCTTACTTCATGGTAAGCTATGTTCCAAATTTGGTACTTTATTTTTTCTTTTGGTTTTAATAACTGTCATTTAGTTATCTTTCCTATAGATCTAGTTAACATATCAATTGTTATATTTGTGAAAGTTGTCAAAAAAGTTATTCAGTTTCTCCTCAATAGGATTTGGTTATAAAAATCCAGAGGAACAAAGCCAGTGCTTCTGCTTGTTTTTCAGATTGTAGAGTTTTGAATTTGAAGCCATTGTGATTTGCGATTTATTGAGAGGTGCATTTCACTGGGATTTTATGTTTCTACTTCATAGAACATGTTTCCTTTTTCTCAATCTAGATGTATGGCTTGCATTTTCCTCAGCAGAATGTATCCATATGGTAACAACAATTTAAAAGTTCATATATTAATATGTATTTAGTTAAACTGTAGTAGATTTCAAGCAGTGTCTCTACCTTTTGCTAGTCTGGGACATATATAATAAAGTAACTGTCATCTTAATGCATGAAAGGCCTGACTAGCTTTTCCATGCGATAGGCCAAAGAAGGTGCTGATATTTCTGGTGTTTTGACGGTGATGACTTTAGGAATGCAGTAGAATTCATTGTAGTAGTTTCTTTTCAGACTCACAGAAAGGATGTCACATAATTTTATCTGTTGATAGTTTTTATGCTGCAGTTGCCAGGATGGCCTTTAAGGTTGAAAGTCAGCAAAGTTTGCATTATGTTTGGTACGCCCAGCACTTTATGCTTTAATTTTAAGTAATCTTTCTGATTGATGACTTCAAAGGTGAAGACACAGTGTGTCACTCACATTATTTCTTCTGTGGTGAGAGACTGAAGCTGCAATTAACAAGATGTATGACATAATTGCATTACCCAAAAATAATTATTCATGGTGAAAGCAGTAAAACAGGCAGCTATTGAAGTGTAGATGATCACAATTTCCTTGTCAGGGTCAAATTGTAGCACAAACTATCAGGATTTTTCCCTCCATATTAGATTTGTGTTCCCAGTCTTCTTTCCCTTGTTAGACATCATCACCAACCTAAATCTCATGTTGAGCTTCTCTTTTGTCTTGCTTGAAAAGCTAAAAGGAGAAGAAGAAAGAATAGTGGAAAAACTGAAGAGCAACAAAAATTGGTTGGCTAGTTTTGAGAGCTAGCCAAACTAGAGAAATTAGGATTTGAAATCCTTGTAAGCTTATGCTGGCTTACTTTTGCTCTAAATTTCCATCACTTTGGTATGATTAATGTGAAAGTTAATATATTTTTATTTCTCTATACTTGCAATTCAGTTCTAAGCCACTATTTGGGGGAATCAGAAAATAGAAAATAGAAAAAAAAGAAAACAAAACTAATAGGGGTTAAATATTAGTTTGCTACTCGCATATGGAAAAATTAATGTTGAGGACATTTAAATTCGACTTTATTGCTAAATATGTTCTCAGAGTAAAGCAGAAAACACCAGGCATGTAACCCATAACCTCCAGGGTATTTGTGAGACATTTTGATTGCTGTGGGTGAATCTTTTGCTCCTTGTACATGTATCATGTGAACTTATTGTACTTGCTTTGTATGTTAATGTCGTCAATATTTACGGACTGTCCTTTTTTAATTCTTTTCAGGGAAATGGTTACTTATATTGCAAATACTTTAATGTTTATCTTGAGGTAAGTACAGAGACCATTTATTTTGTCAATAAAGTGGATAAATATGCATGGAAATTGATTTATTGCATGTGAATGCTAAGTGGTGCCAACTAAGTTTGTTGGCTGTTATTAGAAAATTCAAAACTTAGCTTTATTTCTCTAGTAAATTAAGATAAAAGGCATCAACTTTATACATACATTTCAAGCTTGTAAATTCTTATTATTGTAAAATTATTTTCACTATATTTTTTTCAACTGGCCTATTGAATTTTTAGAAACATTATTTTCTTAATTTTTGCATACTTATGGAGCAATTCTCAATATACACTAACATTTGTTAGAACCAGCTGTGGCCTAGATATCCATCCATTGATTGATTACATTGTTTGTACCATTTCTTGGAAGTTGCAACCCACTAGGATGCTTTTCCACATAATCAAATTTTTTTATTATTTGTTTATTTCTTTATTTTTGGGGTAGTAAATAGAATTTGTATTGTACAGAAAATTACAAAAGGTGGAAAGGAAATCCGCTGGGGACATCTAAAACTAACTTAGCTCATCCATGAAATGAGAGGTTGTATTAGACTAAATAAAAGTAAAAAGACCTAAAGTAGGCCCAAAACAGGGAAATGCAAGAAAACCCTTGAGGTCAGAAACCCCACATTGGCCTCTACCAAATTTCTCTTTCTCAAAAAAATGAGCATCAAAACATATACAATTTACCAAAAACTCATTCCCAACTGTATAATCAAAACTTTGGTGTAATTTAAAACTTCTTTTTTCAAACCTTGAAGTACTGGCTTTGTGTCCACCAAGGCACTGGGTGTTATATTGTTTGTGTGCTATCTTTATGTATTCAGGTAAGGTATTGTAGTTGGTTGGTTCTGTGGTCACATGGGGATTTTTGAAATTGAAATAGGAAGAAGGTTTCGAGGTTTGGAGGTCTACCTAGCAGACCTTATTTGGTGGAGTTAAAGAGGACAATAATTAAATTCTTCAATTTTGCTGGTAATAAGCCATGAACTAATACCCGCTGAAGATGTGCCAAGAGCATGCCATCAAACTCTGTTCACTGAACTCCCTAAGGAAGCCAAGAAGCTATCATTTTTGCTCATACTTCAAGGAAATTTACATCCTATCTGATTTTATTAGTATTCTTTTCTTTATTTTTTTTTTTTTTTTTCCATCTTATTCAAGGAGTTTCCCGTTAACACTGGTTTGCTGTATTATATCCTTGGCTCTGTTATTTTCACTTGGTGGAGTATGTTTTTTGTTTATATTTTGCAGTGGTGTTGTTATAGCAGGAGTTCTAAGAAGTGACACTATCTTTGAGAACCATGGTAATGTTCACTATAAAATGTATTTACTTTGAATGTGCACAATATATAAGAAACTCTTATGTCTAATAGTTTAAAATTCTTTATACTTGCAAAAAGCAATGTCTTTCTTTTGTAAGATAGGACAAGTTTTTGTCAGTAACTCACTGTTCTGTGCTCTCCATATCTTAAGGATGATCAATAACCGTAGGTTTATTTCAGGGAATTCATGGGGTTATTTAATTCTTCTATACGTTTTTGTGCAAGTTTCACAGATTGTTGTTGTTGGAATATTGTATCCCTTTTTGTGGTATTTCGGCTATGGTTTGGAATAGAAAGAAGCTATTATTCTCTTATGGTCAGGTTTGCAAGGAGCTGTTGCCCTGTAGTTTTCACTATTGGTAAAGGCAAGTTTTGAAAAATTAGGTTATCATAATTATTATATATCCTAATTTTGCCATTACTGCATGCAGTTAGCTTAAAATGGATGAAGTCATTGCTTTTACTTGTAGCCATTGCATTACTTGGGTGTATCTATTTTCCAAGTTTTGTTGTTGATGGATGTCAATTTCATGATTGATTGTCTTCTTATTTGACAATGAAATTATGTAATTATCTAGTATGACAATACATCCAAAACAACCTTTGTTTAGTGTGTTTGTGCATATGTAATTATTATTTGTGCTTAATAAGGGACTCATCTTCACAATAGAGTGGTCAATTGCATGAGAAATACATCCGCAAATAGTTATGGGTACCTTATGTTTTGTCTATGTAGCATATAGCTTTCAGCAGTGCAATGTCTGATGGCCAAAGATTAAACACATTCATGTCAAACACATTAAATAATAAAAACTGTTATGTCCACATAAGCTAATGGAACCATATTCAGTGAATGACTTTTATTCCAGTACATATCATGTAATCTATTGTTTGTTACTAATGCATCTATTTCTTGGTCAATTCAGCATTCTAGTGGCAGCTCATCTAATATCTCCTCTGAAACAGGAACCTTGGTGAGTTTTTTCTTTTTACCTTTTTAATTTGTAATTTGAAACATGCATGTTGATTATATGTGTAGTTAACGAAATTACAAATAATAGTATATCCTTTCTTTTACCAAACAATTGGGATTATATGATATTAATTATTCTGTTTATATTTCTTGTTCTAATTCTTTATTTCTAAACTTTGCAGTTTGTCTTCTTTACTGGTGGGATTGTATTTTTGATGCTCATTGTGAATGGATCAACTGTGCAGTATGTTTTACATCTTTTAGGCATGGATAAGCTGTCGGCAGAAAGGTGAGATGTTTCTTAAACTCCAGAATATTGCATCTCTTGTTTTAATACAGTACTTTGATTCATCTCATGTCTTAATGATCTAACATTGCCTGCTTTGTTAAAACTATATTCTTTCCTTATATTTTTTCTCTTCATATTTTGCATCCCTAGCATCAACCCTTGCTAATTGAAGCTATCTTAATACAAGATGAATATAGTGAATGAAGTTATGGAGTAATACTCCATTTTGTTGTGTAGTTAAACAGTGTCTTCAAATTATCCTAGCTGTGATTGGTAACATCTATATTCTAGTTGGATAGTTTCTCCATAATTTGAAAATAATCAAATCTTCCTTATTGCAGTTTGCTGCTCTATATTTGAGTTTGCATGACTGTTAGAATATTGTTTCTTTTGGAGATTATAAATAAAGTTATCTTGTTCGTACTCATTACTGCAATATTGAGGCGAGGCTTTAGTCTAAACTTTGGCTACTGTTATACTGAATTTATTTCTTTGATATAAGACATCAATACATTAACTATGGTATTACTAAATATTAGTTCCTAACATAATGCATTGTTTATATATGTTTCTTTGTATAGCCTATTTGCTTTAGTAATATTCTTTCTTCTGTTTTACCAATAAATATCTTGCTATACGATGGCAGGCGCATATACTGGACTACACAAACTACGAAATGTTGAAGAAAGCATTAAAGGCTTTTGGTGATCTTGGAGATGATGAGGACTTAGGACCTGCTGACTGGCTGACAGTTAAAAGATATATTAGAAGCTTAAATAACTTGGAAGGTGGACGCGTGCATCCTTGTAGTGCATCTGAAAGTGACAATAATCCGGACCCTTCAAATTTGAGAGATATATGCATATGCCTTTTGAATGGTTTGTACATTATTGTTTGTGCTTTATGTCCTACTAACTATTGTTGATGCATTAGTTATCAGATGGCAGGGATTTTTGGGAAGCCTGTTAACCTCACTTTATCTGTGTGTGGTTTGTGTGTTTCATCTTTTAAAATCATTCTGTCATTCATATATAGCATGTTTCTGTTCATAAGATAGTAGTTTCAACGCCATTGTCATTTAAACATAGTACTTGCTAGTTAATAATCTTGCTTTCACACAACACAAGGCTGGTATTAAGGATCACAATCTATCTAACAGCTTAAGCTTTTGAAATGGATTCATCTCACAGGGCATCTGAACCAAGTTGCACTGTTCTGTGCATGGTTATCCCCTCTTAGTTTACTTTGTAGTCCCCTTGCTAGCTGCACATGATTAAGTATTTCATCATGCGTGCACTACAGAGGAATGTCTGTGTCTTTCATTTTAGCATTGTACGTGAAAATACTGATGGAGACACCATTTGATAAAGAACCAAAACAATTAGAAAAGGAGAGAGAAGAAAGAAGAGAAGAAAAGATTGAAGTAAGAATGCATAAAGAGATAAGGTGGAATAGGTTTGGAATCAAAAACTTGCTCTATTTACATAAATGACTCTGCTACATTGATTAATCATTTTCCATATCAGTTGTCCAAGCTGCTTAGGGAAATGCTTGATGAGAGAAGGACAACACAAACTGCTGCTAGTCTTTTGATGCAATCACTGGATGAAGCAATTGATTGGCATCTAAAGAGCCATTATGTGATTGGAAAGGCTTAAAAGATAATGTTAATTTCCCAAATTATTACAAATTCCTTCAAACAAACATTTTTACACAAAAGCTGATTCAATATTTGACTGTCAAAAGGTTGAAATTTGCGCTATATATTTGTGCTGCATTTCTCCATGCCCATAGAATTGCAAGGCAGCAGTTACATGATTTTATTGGTAAATTTTTCTATAGTGCTATACTCTGTTTGCTTCATTTGTTGTTAGCAAAATTGTTCTCTGACCTTCTAACTTGTCTCTTTCCTTCTTAATTTTCTCTTTTCTACATTTTTTTTTTTTTATCCATCTGTTAGTACTAAATAATTCTGTAAAATGCCAATATTCCTCCTATCTTAAAACACATAGCTCCGAAACATTTTCAATTTTTAGATCAGAGACAACTAATACCAAGAGGTGTTTTCAAATATACATTACTATTCAGTTTAGCACTTTATTCTTGCAGCTGTTTTTAGTACATTTAAGCACTCTGCTCAGAACATTTTTCCTTTATTTTCATCTTGTTTTGAACACATTAACATGGCAATGCTATTAGGGAGAATTGAGAAAAAGTATCTTTTGATCACAATTTCTGAGATTATTTTGCTTGATTTATCATAGAATAGCACATGGAGTACGTGGTAAAGTCCCACTAAAGTTGATGTCTATTGAAAATAAATGATGTTATTTCCATTTTATGAGGGGTGTTAATGAAGGTTTACTGATTTGGGAAACCATGATTAAATGCTCTCAGCTTTTAGAGACCTTTTGAGGTGGATAAGCTGATTGACATCTGGACAATTTTATTACAGCATTTTTGTTGGGAGTTGTTTTGAAGAGATTGAGTTTTGTTCGCTGCAATCAATATCTTGAGATTATTTTTAGGAATTTACAAATACTATTTATTTGATTGCGACTATTATTTTTGTGAGTTAGCTTCATTTTTCCTAAATTTAGCATTTTTATTTGAGTTTCATATTTGGTGTAGATACTGATTTCCTTTTCTCACAGGACTTGGTCATTATAAATAGGCCTTATGAGTCTATCATTAAAATAATGTGATAATTCAGTTGTTTTCTTCGCGACCTTGTTCTAGATTCTATCTGTTGATTCTCTCAACCTTATTCTCTCTTCTCTTTCTACTTTGATTTCTGTGTGTTTTCCCTCTCTATTCTTCTCTTCTATTTTACCTTCTTTCTCTGTTCTTACCTTATTTAAATTTGTATGTGTTCTTTCTTGTCCTACATCTCCTTAAATGTTGTAGCCACCGCTAGCTTTTTTCCGTTAAAATTTAAGACTGCACAAATAGGAAATGCAAAGTCTACACTTCAATAAATTTGTAACTCTTGTCCCATATCGTGAATTAGTCAAAAAGGAAAGTTAGATGGGACATATCTGGAACCTTTCCTGCTAATGGAGGATGAAGACCAGCATGCAATCAAGATTTCCTCCACTAGAACAAGTATATTGTTTAGTGTCTGAATCCATGCTTCAAGAGGTACCAGTAGATGGAACATAAGTAGTATGAGCATTTTCTGAAGTACCTGGCTGAGCAAAAGTAGAAGTTGACATAGTAGTTCGAGACTCCATACAGAATTGTTCAAGGGATTGTATGTCTTATCTAAAGTGCATTAGTGTCTTTAAAATTTGCCAACAAATAAGGTACACTTGATGTTTTTATGGTCGAGACAACACAAGCCCTAAGAATGCCTCCTTCGACCTCTAAAACTAATTAGCCACATATGAAGCTTCCTGCAAGTTTTTCTAGTCAGTTGTGGCTATTCACAGCAATCACATTATCATTTATCTCTCTCAACTATACTAGGCTCTCCTTGTTTTAATCTATTTTAATTCAGTACAACCTCATTGAGAAGCTAACTGTAAGATTCACCTCGTCCAAGTAGGATAGTAAAGTCCAGAGCATAGTCTATTCTTCTCTTGTCGAATGGGCTCTCCGAACAACTGAATCCACATCTAATTGTGCTCAAAACCATCCTCGGAAAATGAGAGACAATCTTTGTTGCAAAAGGCAATAACATGAGGTGGCCTGCAGCTCTAGTGAGGTTGGTGGCCTTTTCTGACCCAATTGGTGGCTGTGGAAAGGTCATTCACTAAGAATAGCTCAATGTTTTACTGGAGTTAATCACCTTTTCCACTGCTCAAGCATAGTGGGTGATTTTAAGCTTCATTTATTTCGTTGTATACAGAGACTTGGTGATTTTGGAGGAGAAATAAAGAATTTTATTTTATTGAACTGTTGCATGTTGGTAGTGTTTTGTAGTTCTTGGTTGGAAAGGAAAGAGAATAAATATTGAGGCTTGGGATGAATATTTTGAACTGAGACAAAATACATGGGATATGATTTTCGTAAAATAGCAGCTTATGGGAGGATTTGGGGAAAATTAATGACCAAGAGTGCCCAGAGATATTATAGATATCTTTGTTTTAGTTATTGTCATTCTTGAAATATATTCATAATCTTACAAAGTTGGTTATCTAAACTATATTAATTCACATGCTTGATGCTTTCTTGACATTTTAAGACTAGTCCTGAAAGTATAAAAAGAGTACGATGTTCCTCAACCGCTTGAACCAAAATACTTCGACCTCACGCTACCAATACAAACATGTGCTTGATTGCATTTGTATAAGAAAATTAGTAAAAACCAATAAAGAAAAAAAAAAGGAAAAAAAAAAAGTCTCAAAACTTGATAGATTCAATTTATATCTCTTGTTTTATATAAATTGTTACTACTCTTTGCACCTCGGCTATAATTGAAACACTTAGCTGACTAATGACTCAAGATATTTTATATAAGTTCAAAAATTATCAATGATATTTTACTAAATAATTGACAAAAATGAAATTGCACTCAGTACTAAGCTCAGTGTATATGTAGATTTTTAAATAGGCCAAAGGAAACATGAGTTACTCTTCATGTGGCATTTGACAGTGACTAAGAAAAAGTAAATGAGTTAGATTATTGTTGCTAACTACTGACAGGTATCTGGGCAACCAGTTTTTCCCTGCAAGGATCCTGCTATCAAGTTGAAATAAAAGCAAGAGTTAATATTTTTGACATTGCCGAATTGGTAGTTGACAGTGCTCTCCCTAGAAAGACGTCCTCATTCTTATCACATTCAGCTGATCAACCCCATAAATCTCTAAGCAGAGAACATGGAAATCTTATGAGTTGGCCTGAACATTTCTTCGGTAGGAGGCGACATAAGCATAACCCTGAAGGGTCAGATTATAAAGCCAACAACTTGTCAACTAGAGCAATGCAGTTGAACATCTTTGGAAGTACTATATGTTCTAGTATTTTTAAAGAAACTTATTTGGCCACAAAATGAACTATGCAGGTCAATTACTATGAATGCTCTAAGAGTTGCATACAGTTCATTTTATTGAAATTTATTAGTCACAAAATGAACCTCAAAGGGACAGATCATAAATCTCCTTATTCTTCTTTTTGATATGCTTTCAATTTTTTAAAGCTGTTTGCTTAAAGGGACAAAGTGGGCAAGGGCATTGGTGCAGCTTCTTATTTGCTGTAATTGAAATTACTAATGCTTTCAGTTTAGGTTGTGTTTTTTTCCTTTAATATTTTGTTAGTTTCTTCTTGTTACGGGTGTGTATGGAAGGTTGGCTATCAGAAATATTAAATTTCAAGTTCCATGGAACCAAAGTCTTAATTTCATTGGTCTTCATTGTTTTATTGGACTAATTACTTCCACTGTTACAAGTCTAAGGTTGACATCTGAAGGCTTTCTCAAAGTTTCTCAAGCGCAATTGGAGCCATACCATCACATAGCCTATCTTATCCAAGAGTTCCATCACATCTTGGCATTCGGTTAGTTTCTGTCAGATCAAAAGGAACTAATATGAGAAAGAAACTTGAAGTGACAAAATCCACAAGGCAAATTCCAGTAGGCCCGCAGAAAAATGAAACACAATTGAGAGTCATATAGTAGATTATTCTAGCGATGACTCTAGTGTACAAGATGAATTGTTCGTGAGAATCGATTCCCCAAGCCGACTGTCCTTTCAATAGACCTCTTAATGGTAAAGGTTTGCTTGTATAGTGAGTTTAGACAATTGCACATATCATCGTATTATTGTAATTGTTGCATCTGTATGTTGAAATTCCTTGATGTAAAGAGGAATAATGAACAAAGAGCACAAAATCTTTGCTTCCGATTCAATGAAAATAGCTTAGTTGCTGTTAAAAATAAATGTTTTAATTAAGTTGTATATGTGTCCACATCCATGTATACTTTTTTAGTGGAGTAGAAATAGAGGCTTTACCTGTTTCCTAATTGATTTATAGAGCAAGATGATGGTGATTGATGATGGTGATAATTGTTGGAGATATCTTTTCCAGGAGTTTGATTTTCCTAATTTTCAGGTAAAATTCATTATGTTAACAAGAGCAAACATGTTGGCAGGATTTCAGTGAGAAAACATTGACCCACAAAATGTTACTCTGGCTTAGGCATGTTTCTCAGAACTTCTGTTTTACATATTTCACTGTTACTAATTTACTATATTCAGTATTTGTTTAGAACTTGTAACAAGCAGATAGTACTAAAATATAGAGCCCACGTTAGGATGATCCTTTCAAGACTCGTATAGCATTTCGACCTCAGTACATTATGGCAGTGGCAAACCCACCGCAAGCAATGCGGACCTACAATTACTGTGCATAACTTCATAAAAGGCAATCATGATTCTATCAAACCAGCTAGAGTCTTACCTATGTAAAACCTCATCTTCTCTCAAATGTGAACTACACCGAATAGCTTTGGCTGCTTTAGATCAAAAAATCTCTCCTTGGATTTCGACAGGATTGGATGGTGAACACTGCAAGTAGTTCCCTATATGCTCTCGCCGATTGGATGGTGAACACTGCAAGTAGTTCCCTATATGCTCTCGCCAACAATTAGTAACTTGATTCACACAGTCATTGCCTTCAAGATTCAGGGAATCAGCATAGCCATACTGAATCACACAACTATAAACTCCTTTAAGCCCCAGTTTTTTGACAACAATCCTTTCTTGTGGAGAAACTTTAGGAACCACAAAGCATCAGAACGTAGTAAAAATGGTAACTTTATGAAGGGATCGCATGTTTTTAATATAATGTCCAACTATAAGAGTGAACCCATCTTGAATGTTGGTGTAAAAGAAGCACAATCCAGGAACTCTTTGTACGCCTGGATCAGATAGAAGCATTTTAAGTCTTCCCAAGTGAATTCTATGAATCTATTCATACTCCATCTTCCTTTACCTTCCATAGAACTAGCCAAACATAATGAAGGCAAGGAAAAAAGATATGGCAAAAGGAATCCATCCACCCTCAGGAATTTTAGTGAAGACTGCACTCACATAAACACCTTCCATTGTGAAAAATATCAAAAAGTATAGTGCAACCAGCAATAGTGGAGTTCTCCAGATCATGATCATGACGAGTCTTAGTAATATAGTGGTGATCAGCATGACTAAGCTAACAACAACACCAAGTAAGGTTTTAAATTAGTGCAAGTGTACACCTGCTGAATATATACATATATATATACACACATACATATATATATATATATATGAAAGCTAAAAGCTGGAAGTTACTTTGCCATACCAAAAGCATTTCCAGTATCTTTCCCATCTCCAAATATAAGTAAAACAGCTATGCAAAGAATCATAAGGATGTAATTGACTTCCGAGGAATAAGCCTCCCCCTCCTTGTTTGAATATGTGTGCACCACCTTGACCCGAGGAAAATAATCCAGCACTACAGATTGCTTGATGATGAAAAAGGTGGTGGATATCAAAGATTGACTTGCAACAGTTGGTGCTGACGTGGCTATGACAAAATAGGCCAGTAAATTGCTTTAGGAATAAACTTGTAAAATCCATCATCATGATAATTGAGGTGCCTAATCAAGTATGCCATCTGCCCCGCATATGTGAGAACCAGTGATGGATATATTGTAAACAAGAAAGTTATTTGTCAGGAAAGAAGATAGTGAGGAAGCTTGTTTATACACAAAAGAAACAAAACATACACGCATACAAAGAAATGGCTGACCTGAAATGAACTCCCGTTAAAATGGCCAAGAACTGCAAACAATGCTTCCAAACCTGTATACAAGGAATAGTATCAGCATCAAAGAACAAATGTTCTTGTTCTCGGAGAATTAAAAGAAATAAATATCAAAAACAAAGTACACATGCATCACAATGCAAATATGCAACTCAATCTCTGTTCTTCTTCACTCATCAAAATTGAGATGAATGGAAAATGCAAAAAAATTTATACCATCCAATTAAATCACCTGGTAAATAAATGCATTTATTTTTGAAAATCACATTTCTTCAAATAATCCTTCTATTATTGGTCCTCACTTCCTAACTTAAACTTATGAGATTAATGGTTTCTCATCATAGTATCAAAGCCTTTGGCACTTTTTTAGCATTAGTCTTAGTATTTGTATCTAAGTTTGTGTCTGATCCTTGAGAAAACCCCGTCAATTTGAACCTCACCCAATATGTGAAAGAGAGTATTAGAGCTTAAAAACTATTTATTAGGCCTTTGCCTATCATCTTAAACATTTTTATAAATGTTTTCAGCAATACTAGTACTCTCAGAATTATCCAAGTTTTTTGATCGAGTCCTTTAAGGTAAAGAAGCATGAAAGGTCAAAAGATAGAATAGTACTAAATATCTGGGTCATTATTTGAGCTTATCACTGACTATTCTTTTTTTTTAACAAAAAGTTCTCTCCTTTTGTTTCTTCACACACGACAAAGCTACTATGTATAGGATAAGTTATAACAATATTACCATAGTATACATATTATGGTTTAGCAGTTTATTATTCACCTGCTTAAGAGGAGATAATTTCATCCAAGTAAATGTCCAGCAAACAATGATTGAGTCACTCTTATATTATAAAGATAGCATAGAAGATAGGCATTAAGGCTTATCATCCACCAAGCAACAACCAGTCTTCCTTTCTATTTCTCGGAAAGAAATGGACTATGTAGTATGGTGATAAAGCTTTGAATATACCAAGGTAATGATATATAATGCTATAAATTCCCACAAGAGGAGTATTAAGGATCCAAGCACCCATGACTGAATAGAAAAGGAAATTCATTCGGGAGGTGCCAGACTTTTGCAGCAGGAAGAGAACAATTAGAACTATTGCAGAAAGAGCTTCCACCAATGCTGAAACATTACAAACTAGCAAAATTAGAACTCAAAAAGAACCTCAAAGGAGAAGAAAAAAGAAAAGGCAACATGATACAGACCATTTTCCTGAAACGTGTAAAACTCCCTCATGAAGGCCACTAGGCGTAAGAAAATAGAATCTTGTTGGGACCCTTAACTTTCAAAATTTTTCTCTCAGTTGCTTTTCACTTAACTTGATATTTTATCTCTTTAATAAGCTTATCAGACATTTAACTGTTGCCAGAAATTTGTATCAAAAGACTGTTGTTTTACATTAACAATACTAATAACTCAGTGTGTCACTTAAATCACTAAAAATGGGGGTTTAATTAACCCCTTTCCTATAATACTTCTGTGAATTTTCTGTAATACACAGCCCTTGAGATTTTTCAAAGCCTATACAGAGCACAGATGTAATTCCCACCAAAAAACAAACTTTAACCTTAATTGAGATGCTAATCTATAAGGGAAAATTTTAATATAAGTTGATTCTCAAGGTCATTTAATATTTTGAATGTAATTCATATAAAAGCTATAACAGTCATTGGCCATTTTCTACTTTAGAATCTCTTTTTAAAATATGTTAATTGTTAATTGCATATTAATGGCTAATACTACTTGTCAGTATCAGTTAACCCCTATTTTCTCTTTATCTGTTACATGATAAGGCAAAAGGATCTCAATAACAATTAACAGAATCCAAAAATATGAATAAAAGGTTCATAATTATATAGAATACTTTGTCTGAGTTGGGTTATTGATAAAACTAGAAATTTCTATTAGTTAAGTTTACAACCAAGTTATAACAGTCTGCATCAATACTTACATTTACTGATAGAAGGAAAAAGTGCTCTTATCTCATTCATTGCTGATAACACTAACAACAGATTTGAGAGTTGAACAGATTGATTCAAATAAATAGTGCACCAAAGAACAAAACATTGAATAATAATAATAATAATAAATAAGAAAAGTAAGACAAACTCAAGATTGCAGGTGTAAGTATACCATCTTCAATCAACATGCACATTCCCAACATTGCAATGAAAAGTAATATTCTTTTGGCAACAATACTTCTTTCGAAAACCTTGCCAAGCCTACTTTTATATTTTATGCCCTCACGCAAAGTAGAGTGGGAAAAACTCGAGCCTGAACTCATGCTTCTGGCAGAAAGAAATCCAATATCCATATTCCTACAAAGTAAGGAATACAAGGCAAATGTTCTCCCTGCAAACCAAACAGTTTTCTACTGTAATCAGAAATTTATGTACTAATGCATTTAAAATAAGTACTGCATTTTGTATTAAAGAACTTACGATAATATTTTGAACAAAATAAATATGTTCCAAATGTAGCAAAAAAGCAACAAGAATAGATCCTCTGTATTTTACAAGCACTTAAAATGAAGATTATAACGGCCATTATTTTCTTTGATTCAAAAAACAAACCTAATATAGTAATCATGTTTAATATTCAGTGGAAATTATGTGATTATAGATTTGGCACCAAAAATTAAGTTTCTAAAAACATTTTCAAGCCAACTTGGGCTTATGAGTAAAAAAATAAAATGCAAACAGGTGCAGGTTAAATTGTAATACAAAGTCCATATGTGCGACTTACATTATATTGTAGCTTTGGACCATGAAAGCCAATTCAAGCCTCTTCCATATTATGTATAAAATATGTCAGACAATTTTGTCAGAATTATTCAGTTTTGGAATTATAGCCAAAAATGATAGGTTAAGATCTTTCAACCACATCATGCTGCAGCTAGTGAAAAAAGAAATCTAGTTTCAGTTTGAAGCCAGTTTAATCCTTGCACACTTTTCAAACTAACTTCTGATCAATGTTCTCATTCATACATTAGCAACAGAATATATCTTTGTCTCAGTGAATATTAACAAGCTTTTGGAGTACCATCTTAGCTTATATTGATGCAGAGTCATGGATGGTGTCTGAACAGAAGAAGAATCTGTATCAGTTTACTGATATTAAATTCAGGGACTATATTGAAGCTTGTATTGATGCAGACTTGGGGATATTTGTAGATAATTGAGCAACAAGAAAATTAATAGAAACCATTCAAGAGAAGACGGGCAGTATTAGGGCCAATGATATTTCAAAACGATTGCTAATTGCCTATGTTTTAGCCGAAAGGCAATGAAAGACCTAAAATTCTCCTTCATTTCAAGGTTCTACAAGCAAAGAACACTCAAACTAATACCTAGTTGAGAAATATATGTGGTTACTTCATGCTTCATTTGGAAAGGAAAATTCTCATTTGAAAACATGTGGAGTTTTCCTTTAAAAGTTTCCTTCACAAATGAAGCATGGACTTTATAACTGCTACAATCAAGCCTAAACTAATATACAACGACAAGCCTAAGCTTTTCCCATACAATAACTCTGTGATAGAAATAAAAGCTCAATTGCCAAAAATAAAAATAAATAAATAAATAAATCTGCACTTTCTAGAAGATAACAAATGAACTCTATCAAACAAATCTTTGCTAATAATGAAATAACATTAAAAAAATAAAAAATCTCTCATATTCCAAAGTTAATGTAAATTACAAATAGTACCTTCGCCCTAATCATCGACTTTGAGAGCTAATGCTGGCATATTTGACAACTCCAACGAGAGTAAGAGTCCAAAACATGATGCTATATATTCCCAAGTAATCATTTTCTGTTGGAGATTTCAATAGCATTGATGGGTACACATATAAAGGTGATGTTACAAGTCCGCCAAACACAATTCCTAGTGTCCTGTACGAAAGCACCCATGTCTCCCACCGACCTGTTTCCTAATTCCAAACAATTAAAACTTGATTTCAGAACAACTAAAGCAAACCAAACACCTAGTAAAAAAAATAATGATAATTTTTCAAATACCATGTTGATATTTAAATTAGTCTTGCTCTGATATCAAAAAGTAAATCTTAACACAAAATGTTAACAAGAAGCATTATGTACAATAAACAAGAATAAAACAAACAACATCAACATGCAAAGGTGAAAGATTACTTACTTTCTCAATCCCAGTACTATGAGAGCGAAGAAGATGAAAATGGCTAGCGGGAGGAGTTTGCTCAACAACGACCTCGGAGAGGGTGACAACTGAATCAGTATCACCAAGTTGCTAATCCATAAACACAAAATAAATAGAATTTTCTGTTGCAGTTAAGTTGAAAGTTGGTGGTACATTGTATTGTGTTTACATAGAG
>CP135537.1:2240825-2264963 GCA_032402905.1 Khaya senegalensis
CTTCAAACTTTGTATAAAATTCATTCTTAAAACTGATATAAAAGTATGATATTATTATATGTATTTTATATTTTATAAGTGTAAATAAATAAATAAATTATACAAAACATACAAGACAATATAGGAAGAATTGAAAATGTCAAAGATTTATTTGTAAATAAATAAATAAATTATACAAAACATACAAGATTATAAAAAAATTAATAAAAAATTTTACAAAATTTTCTCACTATATTAATTAAATAATGAGACTTTTTATTAATTTTTTTGATCAACTATTAATAAATATATTTCTCTCACTCTATTAATTAAATAATTTTACTACATCAATTACCTGACTTAATAATATTGTTATACATAAAATTTTTTCATTATACATAAAACTCTTTTCGTTTATTTAAAATATAATTTATTTACCATGTATCTTTCAAATATGATTAAAAGTGATTAGCCAATCGGCCCGAAGCTTGTGCAAATTGACAATTAATATAGAAATAGATGCAAAGCAGACTCATCATATTGAAAGCACAACGGGCAAACATAAATAACAGCAAGAGCCCGCCTGAGCATGCACACTGTAGATTTATAACAAAAATTGATTAAACTGTTGGAAAATTAAGAAAATGTACACAACTGAATATTAAAATTTTTCTTAATTTTTATCAAGAGTCATTTTATTATGTACATAATAATTTATAATAAAAATTAATAAATAATATAAAAAATATGAGTATGATAAACTTTACACTAAGATCTTGAATTTTTTTTAAATTTTTAACAATTCTTAATTTTTTAATTCTTTTTAATGAATTTTGAAATATTTTCTTAAATTTTTTTATAAATTTGTAACTTTTAATGCAATTTTGACGCTGAATATATTTAAATTAGAATTTCTTCATAAAATAAAAATTGGTGGATCATTAAATTTTATTTTTATATCATTTTTAATCACATTTATCCAATATTGGAGTCAATTATTATGGCTCAATTATTAAGCCGGGTTACTTTTCTATATCAATCATCCAAATGTATAGTCTCTAATTATAATACATACAAGATAAAGAATTAGAGTTTAACATTTTCCCAAATGTATAATATCTTTTTTTAAATGCTAATTCTTGAAAAGAGATAAATTATGGTTTTAATTTTTTGGAATTTAGACCAAATATTTTCTCTCAACCTTTTAAAGAAAATTTTTTCCTAATTTTTTCTCCCTATAACTTTTAGGCTAAAGAGGGTTTAATATTTTGACTATTCAAATTCTAAACTAGGTTAAAAAAATCATTTAACTAAGTAGATTTGTAATCTTATTAGTAATTCTCTTTAAATAAAATATTATTTAACAAATCTAATTAATTAAATAGTATTATCTTAATCAAATTATGGAGCTTATAATTAAATATAAATACTTTCTACAATTATAATTTAATCCTAATAGTTTCTAAAACTATTGAATACACTCTTGAAGATTATAAACTTAACAAGTAAATCTTTAATCTTTTATTTGCATAATTTAATATTAATTCCTCAATACATTTTAATGTGTGACCCATTACATTTTCTCTCATATTGATAATGTAGATAACTATAAACTTTATAAGCCTAAGTAAATTAACAATTAATATATCATTAATTAATTTCTTAATTAAGAAACCATTTTCATATATCAAGATTGATATTTAGTTATACATTATAATTTCTAATTGAGAAAAAAATATTAATTTATGAAATTTATTCCGTAAGCAAAACTATATGATATAATTCTTTTGCCATAACTATATTTCTCTTTGATCTAGAATATGGAATGTGTCAATCTCCAATAATCATGGGTGCAATAAAGAAATAACCCTATAAAACAATAATTTGCCAATTAGATATTCAAAACTTGTTTAGGCACTTTCTCACCATGGTCATGGATTATTACTTATGCACTATGCGCTTAAACTAAAATATCTTCTTTAATTATCATGAGTAGTAAATTATTTATTGATCTCTCACAATTTACATAAATTTCTTATATTGTTCAATCATTGTTGATGAAAATCAATATCAAGTTCATAATGATTTGTTTTATAAGCCAATTGAACATATTACAATTGTAAGAGAAAAAGCATAACTTATTTAATATATATTTTTGTAACATTTTAATTAAATTTTTTAGTGTATTTAAAAATGTCAAATAGACATATTTTAATTAATTACTTTTCTTATTTATTTTAAAATTTTTATTCCTAATTATTTTAGATTAAATTTTTAATTCTTACTTGATTTAGATTAGAATTTTTAATTCTAATTGTTTAAGATTTTAATTGTAAGTCATATATGAAGAAATTTAAATAACATTATAATTAGAGAAATTAAATTTTATTCAATTAATATTGTAAGAATTGCTCTGTTCTTTAATTTTTTAAAGAGTTTTGTGAACTTATCAAGAGATTTCTCTTACGGTACTCAAATCTTTTTCTTATACTGTTAGTTCATAATTAGTGAATCATTGGTCAAAATCTTTATAATTAGTTCTTGATTCCTTTAAATATTGAGTCAAAATTCTTTAATCTAAATTTTAACTTTCTTAAAATTTAAATTTTAGTTCAAGTTATTGGACTTTGAAATTGATATTTTAGATATTTGTATCAATTATCCTATATATAATCTATCACAAGATAATAAAAATATAGTGTCAAAGAGTATATGATCTACACACTGATACAATGGAGATTTCAAGTCTAAGAATAAGTCATACCATTACTACAAAAAAATATGATCTATATACTAGATACCATAGAGATCTTAAGTTTAAGGATATGTCACGCCAATGTTACAAAGAAATTATAATAAACACGTGGGTAATCACTTTATATAAATGTTTTGTGGGTCAATTTGATATATTTGTTTTATAACAAACATTTATGTGTTAAATTAAGTAAATATCTCTATTAGCAACCAATGAGATCAACTATCTACCTCCACCAAAATGGTAATCATATCACATGCTAGTCTAAATTCAATATATCAATTTTTTTGTATTGATAATTCTATAATTAGAAATATTTAGGAATAGCAAGATCTTATATATCAATTAAATTAATTCTTGTGATTGTTATTCTACAAATTTTATCATATAAGAAGTCTTAAATACAAAACATATGCTTATAGATAAAATTGTCAATGTTATTAATTAATGCAATAATGTGATTTACTCAATTAGACTTACGTCATATCACTAACATAGGGTATAGTAGCAAAGTATGTAAAAGAAATTATTTTGATTTGAAATTCACTTGAGATACCAAATTAAGTTTTTATACCTTTTAGAATATTTTCTTTAAAGTTTATTAATAAATTTTATGTTTTCCTTTGCTTGTAGTTGTGTTCAACAATTGCTTTTAATGACACAATATGAGATTGTATAGTATCCTTGTCAGCTCATTAACTTCTATTATACTTGTTCATATGCCTATTCAAGCTACTTAGTAGGTGCATTGTTATCATTAAATTATGTGAGAAATTCGAGTTTCCCAAACATAAAGTGGAATAATTTTTTTTTAAAAAAAATAATTTAAAAGTAAAAATTACTTATTCAAAGTTACACTGTATATGAATTTATCAAAATTTTATTTAATTATTATTTTATATTGTAATAAAAATAACATAGAAGTTGATAAGTTTAATTTGAGATGCAAAACAGAAAAGGAAAAAAGAGAATGAGTGAGAATTTATTTGAATAATCTGATACCCTTTTCTTATTTACTTCATGGTTATTTATAAGCCCATGTATAATATTTATATACTAGATAACAATTAACTAACAATACTTCTTCCTAATGAAACATAAATAAAGGCAAATAATTAGAAATTACTGCATAATATAATCTAACAAAAGCTCAATTGATTGACTAATTCTTCTTATTCGCCCTCCTAATTCGCTTGACTTGGTTATGTTTATTGTTGCATGTTTGCTTATTGACTATAATCCACGTTTACGACTTAAATGCAACCCTATACATTTATGTTGATATAAAAAGTGTGCTAAGATAGGTGGAAAATAAGAAAACATGATAAATTGGTTGAATTGGTGTAAACAAATTAAACAATTTAAATTATGTTATGGCACATCGCATCACAATCACAATGTTATTAACAGTTTGGAAATGCCTCCAAATAAATTAAATTCTATGTTCAAACTAAATACATCCCATTCATATCCAAGCTATGATCCGCACAATGTACAATAATAATAATAATAATAATAATAATAATAATAAATAAACCAAAATAATAGTGTAGGGTGGTACTTCAATTTATTAGTTCACGGGCTCTTAACAACATCTAATTGAGAAAACTGTTGTTGACCATAATTGTTACTGCTACTCTTATATTCTTGTGCATGCATATTAACTGTTTAATATTGCTGTATTTCTACTTAATTTTCAAATGTACCTATTACAATATTTTATAATTATTAATTTATTTATAATAGAAAAAACACTCATTTTTGTACTTATATTTATATTTTAATGACTTATTCATGATCACAGTAGAAGAACTTTTAATAATTCAAAATTTATATTATATTATATTATATTATATAAATGAGCGCATGCGTACATGTATATATATGTGTATATAATTTAATTTTGTTAAAATATATTTTATATTAGTAGAATTTTTATAAAAAGTATTTTTAACAAAAAGTATTGATTACTTTTATTGTTAGTCATATATTTTTTTATAAAAATTATATTTTTATTTTAATAAACAAAATTTTCTAGAGTTATATTATTTGAGAAATAATGTGTGTGTGTGTGTGTGTGTGTGTAGTAACATAATTCAATTTTATTTTAAGTAATCTTAAAAAAAATGTCATTTTTTGCTTGCAGGACTTTAACCCATATCTCTTAACGAAGAGAGATAATTTAATTTTTTTAAAAAATATATATATATAAAGTTAAAAACTCAAAATTTTTAAAGCTGAAACATTTTTTTCTTTTTCTATTTTGAAAATATTATAAAATATTTGTGAGTTTTTGTTTATGCAAACATTTTCTTTTAAACTTGACATTAACTTTTTTCACTCAACAGTCCATGTACTTATTTATTTTATTTGTGAAGTAATTAATTAAATTATATCAGCACGCTCATTGAATGTTTTTGGGCGAAAATATAGAATGCAAAAGAGGCCCGGCCCAATTTGTCTGGAAATTGGGTCAATAAAGGCCCATCATGTTAATTCGTCGGGTAATTTTACAGCTGACGTTACATAAATCCCCTTTTTGATATCATTAACTGATTAATAATATTAAAAATGGGGAGGTGATTGTGAAATCCCAATAGCAATATAAAAATGGGAAGAGAATCTGATTTTCAGCAATTTGGGATTTGCAAAAAGCAAAAGGTAATGTTCTCACCAATATCTATAATAATCCTTTTCTCTATTTTTCTTTTTAGCAAATAAAGAAGAAAAAGTGAAGTAAGGTACATTAATCATTAACATTTTAAGATTATTTAATTCATAAATTAATTAAAAGTAAATAACTAAAATTAATCATCACCAGAAGGGACAAAACCTTAATCTAGATTTCAATTGTCACTCTCCAGCCCACTAAGTTAATTAATTTTCAGCCACTTCGGCTTCATGCACATGCACCCAACCATTTTGCTATATTATACGGCTACTAATATTAATGTCATCATTGTACTTTTTAAGAGTTGTTTTGGTCGTGCCCGTATACCGTGATTTCCGTTTTGTAATTATGTAATGCTTCTTGATTATAATTTAAACATTGAATTAATTAATTAATAATAATATTATAATGGAATGATAATTTTATTGATAAATAATTGAATTACGTTTTATTTATTTAATTATAATATATATTTATTTTTTGAAAAAAAAAATTTATCATCTATTAAAATTTTTGTCAAAATATTCTAACATCTGCATACACAACTCTTATTAGATTCAATCTTTTGTGATGTAACATAAATTTTTAAATTTATCAAAGGCACAATTATTTTAAATAAATTCAAAAAAAAAAATTACGCACAGTATGAAGTAGCGGAGAGCTGAATCTGTTCCTTGATTAACAATGACTTGTCACTAAATTATAATCTACAACTTTTAGAGTTAGAATATATACAGTAGATCACAATTTTGTAATTATTTATTTATTTATGAATATGAATAGGTGGACCTGAAATGGCCCAGTTGATTATTAAAGAGGTAGGAGCAGGTAGGATTTGTTAGATATTGCCTAGAGATTTATTTGAATTGGTGGGTGTTGAGTTTGACAAAGGACGCAAGACACTTGAGCCACAAGACAAAGACACTTCACGCTAATCCATTAATTTGTAGCCTATTCTCTCCATTCCCAATTCATATCATCATCGTCATCATCAATAACAAATAAATAAATGAAACCCTATTTATTTATTGATCTATATTCTCCCTATATAACTCTTAGGCAGCTATATATTTCTATTATTCAATGACTTTAGTAGAAGCTCGAGGTGTGTGTGAATTGCATTACAATTTCTATGATTGAGCTATGAACTAACTAATGAGATATGATGTGGAAGTCATTGCAATTTAATTGCATTGCTTAATTAATTAATGAATAATTCTAAATTACTGTCACACCCTTGGAGTTTTATATGTACAATTTTGACATTGGTCTACGTATATCATTTGTAACTTAATTAACATGTTTATGATGCCAATTTTGAATTAAAGATAGATTTAATTAGGGTTAATCTCGGCATGCAGCCGCAGGTGCATGATTTAGTATTAGCCCGAAGTCTTACCCAGCCCCAAACCTGACAAAATTTCCAGCTCTATCTTTGTCAATTCTTGCCAAATATTTTCAACCTTAGATTAGACGTGAATATGATAGATGATAATGCCAGCGTGACCTGAAACATTGGCATCGTCTTCTGTCTCCTTCAAACTCAAATCCTTCTTCCTGTACACTTTATTCTGGATATCCCTTTTCTTTTCTTTCCTTTTCTTTTCTTTCCTTTTCTTTTCTCTTCTCTTCTGATCTTCTTCCCCTTTTCTTTTTCACTTTCCTCTTTTTTCTTCTACACACTTGTTCATATTTTTGCACAATTCAGTTCTCAGATCAACACAACATTATATGAAAGTAACTCTAATTTATAAAAGTAAACCATACACGTATATGTAAATGTTAATTACATACACCTCTGATCTCTTTTTTCTATACAATTCAAACACACTTAAATTTAACTAAGGCTGAAGATAAGCTAGTTAATTAATTATCGTTGATTAATCCTAGCTAATTAATGATAATTAACTAACTAATTAACCTTTTGTTCTAATGATAGTGATTGTGCCTCTCCCTTGAGTATGAATCTTTGTTAGGGCAACCACAGCTTTCCCAGAAAGGCCTGGACCATCTGCAGAAACACATGGCCTACAAGCAAAATCCCCCACCGGATGTCTCACTGGCCGTGTCGGCGGCATCAAAATTCTCTGGTTGATGTCGTGTAACGTCACGTCACCTTCTTTCCCTCCTGGCTTCACCAATGCAAATGGATACACCACTCTCTTCATCACTGATGATCTCTTCTTCAACTTCTTATCATCACCAACACCTAATTAACAAGACCACAAAACAATGTTTTTATAATTGAATTTCTTGAACTAATGAGAAGGAAATTAAGTTAGATATGCAAAATATATGTATACCACAAGCAGGTGCGGTTTCTTCGTCGAATATTGATGACGACTTGGTTTTGACTGAGTTTTTGTAAGAGGAAGACGATGAATCAAGAGCTTCAATGGCTGAAGTTGTCTCCTCTGGTGTTCTGATATCTGGGATCATGTTTGTTTCTTCGTTACTGATTCTGCTCATTGATGTGTAGCTCATGGGTTCATCTACAGAACCAAATAATATGGGCTTGAGAAATTAAAATTAGTGTACTAATCAACAGACAATTCAAAGGCTGTTTGACTGACAACACCATTTACCTGAAACTCCATTATAGCTACAAGTTATCTGGCTCATGCAACTAAAATTCTCAGACAGGCCCCAATCTCTGTAGCTTGAATTCCAGCAGGACTGTAAACAAATTCGTGTGTATAACCACCAAACCATCAGCTTCGATCATATTATAGATTTAGAATAATGTCGAATCAAAAGGTTTTCAATTCAAAATGTATAATTACCATTTCAAAATCCTTGGAGGCGGCATTGTTTGTTTGATCAGCATCAGCAACATCATCACCGAACAAGAGCAACCTTCTTCTTTTAGACCGCTCAATGCTGAATTCAAGCAATGCATCTTCCAAATACCCAGTTGAAAAATCATCAGACTGATCCATCAGAGGAAAGCAGAACGGCGGTGCCCCTACGTGATCCATAACTATGATTTTACATATACAAAGAAGCGAATATTAAAGACAATAACAGTAAAAGCAAGCCAAAAAGAGAAAGAAAGAAAAATATTATTGTTACCTAAAGGCATGTCTGCGTTGAAAACTCCGAGGTTTTGAAGATCCCAACTGAGAGAAGAAGAAGAAGAACTATGGAGGAGGCTGCTAGAATAAGCCATTTGAGCGAGAGAAGCTTAGATAGATGCTGTTGGTACTTGTGGGTTCTCTCTTTATTGAGGAAGAATGATGGGGAAATGGTAGTATTTATGTAGTAGTTATGGAGAAAAGAGAGAAATTAGATAATTTCAGAAGTTGTGAATCAGTCAACGACAATGAATGAAAGGGGAAAAAAAAAGAGAGTGTTTGTTTCTCGGGATATGGAAAATGCATGGTGGCCTGGGGTCACTTTTATCATTCTTATTCTTGTTTTATAATTAAAATTATAATGGTAAATATGGTGTGGGGTTTGTTTTATGGGGGACTAAATTATGACAAAAGATGTTACGATATGATGTCGTATCAAATCATTGTTTGGTTTTGTTGCATCACAACGCAAATGAATGAAAGAAAGAAAGAAAGAAAACACAATTCAAATTTCAGCTTTTCCCTTTCTTCTTCCTTCTGATTTTGTTACCAACCGTTTCTCCTTTTGGATCTTTATCTTACACATTCATAGCAACATGTTAGGTCGTTTCTCTTTTCTACCCACCTCTTTTAATCCTTTTATTTTCTTCTTCTTGCTGCACACCTTAATAATACTCTTATGTGTCTTAATCTTCTTGGGGCCTCTTACTTCTTTTTGAAAGATTTTTAGTCTTTATCGATTAACTACTGCAATCAATTTTGTGGGCCTAATTATCGTTTTCTAAGAAATTAGTATTATTTGAAAAAAGTTTAAAATCAATAATTTTAATATATAATTAAGACTAAATGCCATAATTTTAAAATTATTATGATTATAAAAGAGAATAGCAAAACATCAAATTTTAGTAGAAAAGTCAAATACTTCTCATTAAAAACTAATATTTTATCAAATATTGTCTTCAAAATTATGTAGAAGTCAATATTATGAAACATATTTTTAATATTGTTCGGTGTTTATTTTCAATACTCATGACCTACTATTGGGGACTAAAAGGAACATTTGTAGAATATTTAGAATTATAACTATGGTCAATAGAAGAGATGGGTTCAGATGTTAATTGCCCTTTTGAGATCATGGGTGGGTGTCATTTTACAGGTAGGTCCATATTTTAAGCATGCTATTGCCTGTGGACCCCATTGTAAGAAAGGTGGGGGGAAGAAGAAAATTTCTAAATGGGGACTGTGGGCCCATTGCTTTTTTATTGGGTTTTGAATGGTCCAAACTTTCTCACAAATGTGTTTTACGAACATTGTTTTTTGTGTGGGATTCCTGTTTATGTTCAATCAAACGGTAGGAATAAAAGTAGTTTTGTGCGATGTGTCTCATTTTGTGTGGTGTTTTGTGCCAAATTTTGATTTGGTTTTTTTAATCAGACGGTAGGAATTTTTTTCCAAAAATGTCCTATCGAAATTATAATTGAAATCTAGGCCCATGGACAGCTGGACTACAATTCATTTTTCCAAAAACTGGTAGTTGTTAACTTGTCATGGTTTTATAGACAAAGTAAATGAAATGTTTATTTGACTTTAATTTGGGGAAAGAAATGAATATATATATATATATATATATTTTAAAAAAATATTTATTAATTTTTCTCCCAATCATTTGGAGTATAGGTGGCATGAGTCATTTGATGACAGTATCTTTAGTTCAAATTTAAAGATCCTCTTTTTTAACTCATCATAAGCATTATGTCAATGTGCACATGACATGCAGCAGCATGTGAAGGAGAAATGTAATTACAAATAAGCCCATTCATAATTTTTATTTTATCATAAATATTTAAAAATTGTAAAAATAAATTAATAGAATAAGATAACTTTTTTTTATGAGATTACGGTCACAAAAATAGTATTTAATGAGATTTATTTAAGAATATTACACCTCACATCAAATAATTTATTTTTTTTATTAAAGTAAAAGTGTATAATTATTTTAAAAATATTAATTATTAAATATTTATAAATATTTTTGTGATTTAACTTCCAAAACTCAAATAAAATATAATATTTAATAGTAAACCCTCAGCCAATGTGAACATACAATGGCGTGTAGGAAGAAAAATGAGCCATTTTTATGCTAAATCGTCACTCTATTTAAATATAGTATCATCATGTTTTTAAAATATCTCCTTACAGAGTAAATGTATCCCCCAAACCTATTTTTTTAAAAATAAATATATATTAAAATGATAGTGAATGACATTCATTTGTGAGGATAATTGAAATTCGTAGTAAATAATTTGAAAGACTGTACAGATTCATCATTCAATGAATGAATGGATGCCACCTCATCTGTCATGTTATTTAAAAATAAATTTTTTTTTGGAATAGATTTTAGAGTACTTGATATTACTCATAATTTAATATCTTAATGATCATTTTCTATCACAGATGGTCGGCTAAATGAGTCCAGTTGTTTACTACTCTTCGTGACTGATTCCATTTTGGGCCTAATTGCTCCTCATTTGAGGCCTATTTATTTTTTTTTTATCTATTTTTGGGATTTAATGTTAGCAGGCTTCTCTTCTCTGGAAATATTCTAAATGCATCCCTACTTTCTGTGTAATTTTTATTAAAATAAACAATTTAAAAAATGAAAAAAAAGTTTTATTAGAATTATTGAATGGTAAACTGCACAAGAACAATGATGTTCCATTAGCAACAACCTCAGCCATAAATAGATCTTCAGAAAGCATAGAATTATTATTACAGCTCGAATTGATCGGGTCGGGTGACCCGACCATTATTTTTTATTGATCACTCACACTCACTACTTCTCTCGAGTCATCACATTTGATTTCTCATTCTCCTCTGCTCATTCTCATGGCACGGTGTACCCTACCCACAAATTAAAAAAAATAAAAATAAAAATTAAATTAATTAATATGTAGTTTGACAATAATGAATTTGTATTATCAATCATATTAGGCAATTGGACTGAGGATACTAATTGTTTCAATTGATTGGACATATCAGGGTGGTTACTTTATGATATTGTTTCTTTTGATTTGATAATGCACCTACCATAAAACTCATAAATTAATGTGTTAAAAGTAATTTAGTTAATTAATAGTAAGATTAAAATTTAATTAATACATGAAATTAAAATTTTAAACACAATAATATACACACATATACACGCTCACACAAAAGATGCATGTATGTATTTTAACTTTTACCACAAAAATAAAAATTACTAAATAAATAATCTACAAAAATACGTTATGACATTAGTAAAAAAATTTTAAAATAATTTACAAGAACAATATGTAACACAATAATTTTAATCATTAATAATGGTACATTTATCAAGTGGATATTGTATTTTTATAAATTTTAAAATTATTATCATACTTTCTTGTTATATTTTTATGATATAAATTTTGAAAAAAAATTAAAGTATATAATATTACTTTTACTTAAAATTTTATAAATTTTAAATTAAAATGTATAGTTAATTATTAGAGCATATAGTATTACCAGTTATTTAATTTAAAATTTTCTAAATTTTATAGTTAATTAATGATTAAAATAAAATGAATATTTACTTACTTCCACATTTCTTTCCAACGGGTCTCCTCTTAATATTGCATCGTTTTGGAATGGTAATAGCAATGGCAGGCTTGATTCCAGCGTTCTTTGCCAAAGGTGACAACAAAACAGAACACAGACATTTCGGCGCTGTTCTGATCAAAGCACCAACTTTGGAGCAGCAAATCGGCGGCACCGTAGCCCTGGCATTTCCAGCAGCCCCCAAGCAGGGACTCAAGCTTGCCGCCGCAGACCTTATAGGCGTCCTCCCACACTCTCCAGCGGCCTCAGTTTCCTTCACAAAATCTTTCGAACCCACCAACAAAACAAAGAAAGTAACAAGACAAGCATTCATGTTGGATGTCTTCATTGTTGTCGATCGATATCCCGCACCTCACACACACTTGTGTTAATTCTATTGATCAAGCACTGATTTTCTGAGGCCAAAACGGCAAATATATATAGAAAACAAACAAAGAAATGACCACTGTGAAAAGTAACATTATTGATAGTGTTTTGGGTAGTGCGGTTGTTGTGGGAAACGTGGAAGAAATTTAGGGTTTGGGGGAAAGTTTGATGTCAAGAGGGTATGATTACAAGCATTTGCTCTGAGTGTATGTTACGTTGATTTGTGAGTTTTATGTGTTGACACGTTAGGGTTTGTTATGTTTTTCGCTGAAGCTTTGTTGATTTTCGGGGCTGGTTTTTGTGGGTGGAAAGCAAAAGTTAGTGTGAACATGCAAAGCTTTCTGCCGCTGAGTGTTGAGTTGAGCCATGCAAATGCGCTAGAGAGCTCTTATGTAATATAATAATGTGATAACTACTAGCTAGGACCACTATGGTTTGGTTTTGAGTCTCACAAATGTGTGCGTGTGGCTTATGTAATAAATAATGTATGTTTGCATTGAAAGAAAGAAAATTGTTATAAATATGAGTATGATTATATATATAATTTTTTTTATATATAAATTAATTATTACATATCTTATATTTTTATTAAAATTCAAAAAAAATCAGCCGGCTTGTATTGCAACATTACCATATTGGTTTTTTGTGAATAAAATTGTTATAAGAGTTTGTATTTTTAGTGTTATGATAAAAATAAAAAAATTTGGTAATGAATTTAAAATACATTTTTTTTTTTATAATAAAAAAGTAATGTATTTAATTTATTAATTATACAAATTGTATTATATATATACATAATTTGAACTCATTAACACCTATCTTTATACATAGCTTCAATAATATTACATGACTTCTTAAAAAATATCTTAAAGTTAGATCATTCCAACTCATTCTTCATTTATCAATTAGATAGTAATAAATAATATAATTAATTATAAATAGTTATTATCTAATTAATAAATATAACATCACTTAAGATATCACTTAGGAAGTGCACTGTTACTCTTGTATTAATACAACCCAATAAATTTTTTTAAAAAAAGATTTATTATTTCTCTAATACATCTTGTTTTATTATTGCAATAATATGTATAAAATTATAATTATTATTACAAAAGTTCATACGTACTTTATTTAATTAGGAAAGAAAACTTTATTTAATAGTTCTTGTCTATTTAATATCTATTTGTATTACTTGAATTGAATGTATATATAAAAAAGAAAATTGTAATAAATATAAGCATCATTATAAACACAAAATTTTTATGTAAATTTATTTATATATACATTAGTGTGATAATATTATATTATATCTATATATCTTACAATATTATTAAAGTTACAAAAAAAAAAATTGAACGTTATATGTGGCACTAATATAACATTATTACAGTAATTTGTATGCATAAAGTTATTAGGAGAGTTGGTATTCATAGTGTTATTGATAAATACAAGGTTTGTTGATGAATTTAAATATTTCTTTATAATAATAAAGTAATGTATTTAATTTATTTTTTTAATTATAAAAATTGTATTATGTATATTAACACTTATCTTTATATATTACTTCAATAACAGACATAATTTATTAAAGAATATCTTAAATTTTATCATTCCAATAAAAGCCATATCACTTACGATATCAATTGCACCATTACTCTTGTATTAATACAATCAGTAAATATTTTATAAAAGATTTATTATTGCTATAACACAGTTTGATCTATTATTTCACTAATATTTTTAAAGTAATAATTATTATTACATAAGTTCATCCGTACTTTATTTGATTAGGGAAAAACTTAAAGCCTTCGTATGAAAATTGGAGAAGCATCAAAGTTTGGGTTTGGTAGGCAACATTAACATGTTTTCTAGTTTGAGCATATAAGTTCTTTCTTACATGGTCTTAGTTTTATCTTTATCAACTTCGATCTCACATCGTGCTTAGCTTTAGATATCCGATCCAATACATTAGAAAGAAACTTAAAAAAAAAAATTAAAGATAAAAAAATATCAATTAAATAACATAAATTTACGTAAAAAAAAATTATTAAAAAAAATACAACTATTAATAATAATGAGAAAAAAAAAATTACTATTTAAAAAATTATTACAATTATATCTTGAATAATTTTTTTCTCACATTCAAAATCTAATTACACTGGTCACAGCTAAATATCAATAGATCTTATTAAAATTTGTAATACCTTATCTTAACAAATTTTACAATAGAGGTCTACTTTTAATTTTTACTCTAAATACCCCTCCTAGAAACTATATATTATCAGATGAGTAGAGACCTTCTATTATTACATATTGATACCAAATTTCAATAGATCTCCTTCGTCAATTACAACAATTTTAAGTATTTTTATTAAATTAAAGATTTTTTTAATAAAAAATTATATTTTTGTATTATATTATATATATATAAGCAAATTTGATAAATTTTTACATATGAAGGTGAAATTCCAATAAAAAAAGAAAAAAGGCGGTTAGGTTTCATCTCTGCTTTTATTGTCAAGAAATAAGAGATTGCCTTGTTACCATGCAATTTATAACTATATGCTTTGTATTTAAGTAATTTGCACAATTTTGTTTGTTTGGGCAAAAGGAATGATATTTGGCATCTAAAAATTCATCACACCAAAATTTTTTAAAGCAAAAAAATTGAGATGCATGACATATGTACCAACTAGAAAAAAAAAAAAAAAAGTTTCCGAATACATTGTTTATTACCAAATTTGATTGAAAATTGAGAATGGAGTATTAACAAATAAGTCTCTAATTTTAATGAAATAATAAAAAGGACATATTTTAATCATTTACAATCATTAAATTTCTTGATGTTAGTGTTATTTTGTATTTTTACAAATAGGTTTTGGTCAATATTGTTAATCTATCTGTTACAACAGACCAGACTGCGTTCTTATTTGTTATTTATCAAAACAACATGGGGCTCTAAGTCATTCTCCCATTTAAGAATACTACAATTATTAAGTTCACCCGCTTGTACTCTGAAGACACGCTTGCATTCAACCAGAATAAAAATTGAAAAGCATAGCAAACCTTAGGATTTAAAAAGTTGGCCTGGTCAAGATTTAAAAAGGGGTTTTCGGTGTGTCCCATTTATCTAACCTTGGGATTTTAATGAAGCCCAAACTACTCTCAGCAAGCCCGAGTCCAACAGAAAATGGAAGCCTTATTGTTTTTATGCTTTCATTAATAGGTGAAGATATTTCCCCAAATTTTTAAGTGTAACAGCACCCCATCTATTTCTTTTTTATCATTACAATTTTGTATAATTGACTTCGAAATAATAATAATAATAATAACAATAATAATAATAAATTATAAGCTAAATAATTTCATTTGTCAAAATAATACTTATCCCTTAACAGAAAGAAATGCACAAATATTAGGAAAATAGAAAAAATCATGAAGTTAAAAAACTCTCAATTTGAGCAAGAAGATTAGAAAAATTGACAATTAATTATAATTACAATAATGATAAATCTAAAACTAATGAATGAATAAAATGTTGTAGAGAATACGATGTACATTATTATTGATTAAAAATAATAAAAAAAGAAATACAAATGATGGCAATGAACCTAAAAAAGAAAAATAGTAATATTGAATAAACAAGGATCTTGTTGGTATTTTATTGAATTCACTAAAACTTACAAAGTACCATGATTTTTAAAATTTTAATGGAACATAACCCATTTTGCTAGATTTGATATCTATAAATATATATATATATATATTGACAAAAGAAATATAACCTATAATTTTCCATAATTAAACAAATTAAACCATCCAATAAAATCCACTCAGTTTAACATCTAGTCTACGTAAAATAAGGGAATAAAATAGTTCCTAGAATTTTGTTCCGTTTCTACTTCTTTCTCGACAACAAAACCATTAAAGCTAATCCTTTTATTGTTTATTTTCATACAAACAAAGTAAATAAATAAATAAATAATAACAAGAACATGAAGGGTAAGAGTTAAATTTTTATTTCTATTCTCCGTCTTATTTTATCAACAGATAATCTGATTTAAATTTAATTCATATATGTAAATTCAAACAAATTAAAATTTAAAAAATTTACAAATTATCTCGAAATAATAAATTTAAAAATATTTATATTTCAAACAAAAAATATAGAGTTATGTACGTATGTCAATATATATATTTATTTTAATTTTTATATTAATATTTTAAATTTTTATTTATGTTTAAAATACCATTTATTATATATTTTAAATTTTTTATTTATATTTTAAATTTTATTTATCATTTATTTTACATATTTTTATATCGTGTTTAATTATAAATTTTATAAAAATTATTTCAAGTTACAAAATTAGAAAAATTTTTGGGTATAAAAATAAATGGATGTATCCTACCAGTTCCCAACCCTTAATTGAAAGGATGGTTTCAAGCATGCTCCGACACTAATATTTGAAATAAACCATATGGATTGTTTTGCATTTATTTGATAATCATTAACAAGATTAAGGGAATTATTATAACCATCTTACACGGAGAGCAACATCAATTTTTGAAGTAAATAAACTTTTCGATGAACTCAATCCCACAACCCAAAGAACCGACACTAACAATTCTAATCAGCACACTTGCTCCCTCGAGACAAATTCCTCTCCTGAAGCATTCAATTAAATAGAGGATTGTCCGCATTGAGACTCAAAAGGACAGTAAATGATAAACATAAGACTAATTCCATATCTATGAATATGTATTAGTACAAAAATGTATAGGCCAATTTTAAAGCCTCTTATTAATTCATAAAAGTAGATAATAGTCTAACCTCAGAACTGTTATCAGCACACCAAGCTCTTCACTAGAGCCGGTAAGATAGAGCGAAAGCAGCAGAAGCTGAACTCTCAAGAGGTAAATGTCTCAGACAAATAGAGATGTGAAAGAACGAATTCATGACAAGCCGGCAAAATCCTCTGGATAGCAAGCAGAATCATTGTCTTCACGGGTCTTGATGACAAACATTTTACGATTTGTTATAGCAGTTTGTAAGTCCATTCAATATCCAAATTTAACAGAGATATAAAGATCATGGCTTCAGGAGATAAAATTTCTATATCAAGATCTTATGCACATTAAATCATACAAACAATAATAAACACATAACAGCTAAATCGTTCTCTCCAAGATTGAGGAATAGAAACATACTCAAATTAGAAAGCCCGAGATGCAACAAATGACTAAAGTCATTTAAGCTCATACTAAAGCCATACATTACACAACTTTGACCTTGCTTTTGGTTCTCGGAAGCTTCCTGGATGCATTTAATATGAACTATTATAATAAAAGCTTGCAGAAATCTATACAATCTCTACTTTGCCAAATTTTCTGTTAGGATGTATTCCTTTTTTTTTAGTAAGGATTTATATTTTAAATCATTAGAATATTATTTTTATTAATAATTTTCTTATTTTAGAAAAATTTATATTTTAGTGCTTAAGTATTGTAAGTTTTACTAATCAAAGTGAAATTCTATTTGTAAAATAATAAAAAAAAAAACTATTTCAAGAAGAAATAAATTATTTATATTATATATAGGAAGATTTAAATTATTTGTAAAAAAAAATTAATTATATATCATTCATAATGTAATATTTAATAATAGATAATTTTTTTTAAAAAAAAAATTAGTTTATAGAGTACCAATCTTTGAAAGATAGTAGAAATGGTCTATTGAGATGATAGTAATAATCATTAAAGATGCACGTGAAATATACTAAAATAGAGTATTAAGATATTTGTAATAATTGGACATGAAATATACCGAAATATTTGTAATAATTGTTAAAGATGTATTGAAATGGAGTATTAATATATGTAGTAGAGAAATTTAATCTACAGAAAAATAATGAGATATATTAAAATTTAGGCATTATAGAGTATAAATAATATTTTAGTGTGAAAAAAATTAATAAAAGTGTTATTTTAATAACTTTTTCACATATTATTATCCTTGATAATTATATTTTTTTTCGAAATAAAAATTTTTATTTTACTTAACTATTAATATTATATGATTAATATTTTTTCTTATTTATATTTTTATTTATTATTTGCTTGACATGAAATACCCAACAATTTCCTTTTGGTCTTTTATCTTAGTGCTCCAACTACCACTGCTCGTTGCCGCGAAGCCCAGACAAATATTTTGAGAGATCAACGTTACTGAATGTTGTATTGTTTCCACCAGTTCACCTCCTGATGCAATCTCGAACGTCTCAATTGGCTTGACCTTAAGAAAACAGAGCCACACCTGATTAACTCCCTTAACTTGTGCATTGCAATCTACTTCCCCTTTAAAGTTGACAGTGGTACGGATAACATGCTATAAGGAAATGCAATTCGAGAAATTCTTAAGATTCATCAGCTTCGAATCCAAGACAACCTGATTGCATACTCGTCCATTCTCCATATGCCAATGGCATCGCGTTTTGAGCAATCTCAATAACCGTGCTACACTGAAAAATTAGTAATCTTATTAACAGTCGTAATACCACAAAGAAAGCACCATAGGTTTCTTTGGACCAAACACAAGCTCAGTTAAGAAAAGAATCAACCAAGTAAGCAGTTGCATGGTAAAGAGAATATTATTTAGCGAAAGCATGAGGGTCCCTTAAAAATATTTGCTTGTGTTATATTTATAGATATATAGATTGTTGAAGTAATGGTACTGTAATTCAAGGTAATAACATTATTTCAAGTTAAGTAGTGTTTAAGTTACAGTCTAATACTAATTATATTATATTATGATATCACCATAGTTATAGTAGTTAGATGATAATAATCTTTAAAAAAAATTAAAAAAAATATGAACAAGTGGACCTTCATTTATAAAAAGAAGTAGATAAAATATTCTCTTTTCAAAATTTTCTCTTTATTTATTTTATGTAAAAACACCCCATTTATTAATATATTGTATATAACACCAAAATATCCTTATTAATTAAGATAAATACACTTTTTTATTTATTTATTTTGGTCATTTGTTATCTTTTTAGATTTTATAAAAATCATGAAAAAAAAAATATGTTGATAATAAAATACTTGCAATTCTAGCTAAGATGCCCTTTTTTTAATCAAAAGAAATTGGGGCAGTGTTATTTTAGATATCCTTCCTTTCTTAGGAAATGAAATTTGAGAGAGAAAACATATTAACTTTGTTTATATATAAAATGACTAACAATTAACTTCATAAAAGTAGGAAATCTAGATTGCTATCAACTCTTTTTTGATAAACAGAACCATCTTATCTCCTTTTTATTACTCTAATTTCATTTACAAAAAATACTATTTTAACTATAAAAGAAGGATCTTTATCTCATTAAATAAATTTTTATTTTTTTTTTTTTTTTGTATTAATGGAGATATATTGATACGCGTGGCGTGGTGTTTCACCACACTTTTCAAACGCTATCAAGTCTCCTGAAACAAAAGACAAGCCCATTAAAAAGTTTTTTAGGTGTCTCACCAAAACCCACTAATCAATATTACTCTGGTGACTCTGGGCCCTGTTTTAGAAATAGATTTAATAAAAATCCAAACAAATCCAATTTTAGAGAATGGTGATATTTTCACTTTAATTACACCCAACAATAATCTTCAAAAATAACATTATTTTTATATAATACAAAATAAAAATCTGTATCACTTTTAAGGCTTATTACCTTTAATGTACAAACAATCACAAAAGATTTAGTTTATACTCTTAACAATAACAAGTTCGTTGTTGTTTATATTTTTTGAAAATAATAATAACAAAAAAAAAGGTATAAGGTGCAAGTCGGAAAAAATTTATTACTATTTACAAAAAAAATAATCATTGATAAAGTAAGAGAAATAACAATTTAATTTAAGACAAAAACTAAAAAATGAACTTACAGTCATTTATGGTAAAGAGAAATTTTATTTTATGAGAGATGTTGGTAAAGTATAAAATACAATCGTTTATAATAATAAAAAGTCTTCTTGTAATATTGATGCTATGAATATACAAAATAAAAATAAATAGAGTCAAAATTAAAAAAAAGGAAGAAGTTAATTTGATAGTAAATTTAAAATTTTAATGTATTTAATAAAAATTTGATTACTTTGGTAGGGTGTAAATAGTTTCACCCTACCAAAATTTAAGAAATGCAATGGAAATGTTTAACTCCTTGTTCAATGGGTGGTGATATTTTCACCTCGTTACTAGTGTAATGACTCGCCATTCTTCTTCTTTTTTTTTGGGGGGACAATTATAATTTTATTCTAAATGACATTATTAAAAAAAGTATTAACTAAATTAATATTTATATTTAATTTTAAAAAATATTTTATTCCACATATTATATTTTTTAAAATGCAATTTTAACTCTTTCTTAAATTTAAATTAAATCTATATAATATTTTCAGATTACCTAAGAAGAAAATATGTAATAAAATGAATTTAAAAAAGAAAAATAAATTACTTGTTAACTTTAACAATTCTTTATGAAAAGATTTATTGATAGAGGTTTATGCGTCATAAAATATTCAAGAAATGTCGGGTATAAACAATCAAAAAAGATTTAATTTTAAAGTTGTGTTGAATAAATATATTCAAAGAAATATTAGTTAGGATAATAAACATATAATTGTTAATTTATTAAATTTGTAAATTTTTTTTTTGAAATTGTATAATAAAATTGAAATTGAATCTCCCTCACGATTAAAGAGGAGTTTAATTTATATTCATTTAATATTTCAAATAATGTACAATCAAATTAAACTATATACATAAAAAAAAAAAAAAAAGTTTAACTTGCATTTATTTTTTATTTTTTTTTTAAGAAAGTACAATCAAACCAAAAGGTATAAAACCAAAAAAAAAAAAAAATCATAATAACATTGCTTTTGTAAATATCCTCAGTAACAATTAGTCATTAGAGCAATTCATATGGCTATACATAAAGCCATTAACACAACAAGAAGTTCATATGCCAAAACCTTGAAATGTAAAATTACAAAAAGACTAAAAAATAAAAGCCCAAATGCTTACGTCAATGACATCTAACAAATTGCGGTCTTGTTAGATTTCCTGTCGGAGACAAATTTCTTCCAATAATTAGTGACTTCCCGTTGAGTCTCAATGACAGACTTCTTAGCCACAGTGCCATTCTGTTCAGCAGCAGGAACAAACACTTTTGAAGGAAGCGAATCAAGTTCATGAAGCACTTTCGTAATGTCAAGCACCAAACGCTCGGCAAGTGTGCGAGAGAAATCTTCCCTGATGACAACGCGAAGTACGGTGATATGCTGAGCGTCTGCCGGCATTGTATACGCTGGCACAATCCACCCAAAGCGGCGTAGCATCTCAGCTACTTCAAATTCGTCATGGCGTTTGTTGTCCTTGAGAGAAAATGCCACCAAGGGAACCCCGTCATCCTTTGACACAATGTTAAACCTGCCGGTTTTCTCCAATCCTTCTTTTAGAACCATTGCGTTCTCATGACAGTTTTCCATCACATTGCGGTATCCTTCGTAGCCTAAGCGGATTAGCTGATAGTACTGAGCAATTACTTGACTAGAACCTGCAAATCGCCAATTAGCAAAATGTTACACTGAAGAGATTGGAAGTAATGAATTATCTCAGGAAGTAATATTTCAGAAGAGGGTTATGTTACCTTTGGAGAAATTGAGGGTGAAAGTGGGCTGATCAGAGCCGAGATAGTTGATATGGAAGATGAGTTCTTCAGGCAAATCGTCTTTGCTTCTCCAGATAACCCAACCAATACCTGCATATACCAGCCCATACTTGTGGCCACTGACGTTAATACTCTTGACCAGTGGAAGCCTGAAATCCCATTCAAGCTCTGGGTACAAAAATGGTGCGATGAAACCACCACTGGCAGCATCAACATGGATTGGAGTATCCCATCTGCAGCGCGCACGCAGGTTAAGGTTAATATGATATTCGTTTCAGATGATTAATTGAAGCTAGTTAGCTTGAGAATGGTTGATACTTACCCAGTTTGCTTGTTCTTCTCAAGTAAGAGATCGTTCAAGAGCTTGACATCTTCGAATTCACCATTGAGAGTAGAGCCCAGAATCGCTGCAACACAAATGGTGTTTTCGTCCACCATTTCTACAGCTTTCACAGGGTCCATTACATAGTATCCTTCTCTCAGCTTCACTTCCTTCAACTCCACCTCAAAATACCTCGCGAATTTCTCCCAGCATACCTGTTCAAATGAAATACAAATTTACTGTTTTCATCATTGATCATCCTAAACTTTGAATACGGATGATGAAATTAATTTAATGATCGATGAATTGATTACCTGAACGTTGGCTCCGGTGACAATATTCGGCTTATCATAGGGTTTACCTTCAGCTTTGCGCTTGTTCTGCCACTTTCTTTTGAATGCAAGTCCTGCCAGCATTATGGCCTCAGACGATCCGACGGTTCCAACTCCGACGGCGGCCTCGGACTCCTCCAACGGAGCGTTGAATAGTCGTGCTATCATGTTCACACAACGATTCTGTACCAAATTAATTACAATGTTAGCCAAATAAACTCCTGCTTTTCATTTTTAGTTGGTCGTGTGCATTTTAACGTGCAATATTTACCTGCAGTTCCTATCTAGTTTCACAAATTGAATGAATTTTTTACTGCCTAAATTTCTGAACCTCTTGAGTACTTTCACAAATTCTAGATGCCGGCCTTTTTACCGTGGGACAGAAACATAAATTACTGAGACATTTGGAACTTGGGCAGTGAATATTAACTCTTTTTAGAGACAAAAGAGTAACTGGGAATAGGAATCCGCCATGCAAGACTTTGAATTTCCGACGATATCAGCTAATAGAAAAACCTGCGTACTTCAATTGAAATTTAAGAAAGTAAAATATAAAAAAATCTTGCCTGAAGCTCGGTGGTGACAGGATATTCATCCATGTCGACATAGTTCTTGTTAATAGCATCCATCATAAGCTTATCACATTCAGGTTCCATCCATGTCGTAACAAACGAGGCTAAGTTCAACCTCGGATTCCCGTCAAGCATCAGCTCGTCGTTGATGATCTGGTATGCCGCCTCCTTGGGTATCGAGTTTTCCGGCATCGTAAACCTAAAGCACAACAAACCCAGTTTCATTACTTCTCAGATATTTTCCTCCAATACATCAACAAAAACAAATTACATAATACGAACAGAATATATTTACCGAGGAAGAGAGTTTTTGACATAACGAGAGGCGAAGGTGGAGTGAATGGAAACATCGGATTCAGAAGCAGTCTTTGAGAGAACCATGACTGATTAATTGATTTTGCAGAGAATCAACAAGAATGAAAGATGATTGACTGTTATAACTGATGAGCTTGGTGCTTGCTTGGAGGAGAGGTTAGTATGGTATATATACAGGGGAAGGTGCTGGGTTAGCTTTAGCTAGCAGTTCAAGCGCGTCATGCATTAATTGGAGTAAGGAAGGAAACAGGAACCTTGTTCTTGGCAACTTACTCTAAAATTCTAGAAAAAAAAATGGTAAAAAAGCACGCATATTGAAAATACAAGAAAACCCAAATTGACCAATAATTTTCCCTTTTGAAAATAAAAAACAGAGAAATGAATGCAA
>CP135537.1:2265463-2346970 GCA_032402905.1 Khaya senegalensis
CTGGCCCTTTAAGTTTTTTGGCAATATTTTATTCAGGATTTAAATTATTACTCACCTTAAATGTATGAGCTCAAATAATAAGATCAAATGTGAATGTTTAGTGTTATTGTTATTGATGCATCTAGATTCAATTTGCTGACTTACATTGAGCAATTTGAAAATCAGTCAGCCAATATTTGATTTTGATGATGCCTTTATTCCACGCTGAGCATGGTTCAGTTGGCTACATTTTCCTTGGCATCTGTTCTCTGAAAATGGGCAATAACTGTAAATCATTCTCATCGGCCCCTTTTTTTTTTTTAACTGTTGTCATCCTTTTCTTCTAAACTTCTTTTGCATATGAGAATAATAGTGGCTTAAGCAGACTATTGCGGGTATTTATGGACTGCAAGATTAAGTACGGTGGAAACAATCTGCGTGTTCAGCCTTTGCCATGTGTTTTATGAATGTTGGTGTTTCCATTTACATGTTCTTTCTAATGAGGACATCATGTGCCGAAATTATATTTTGATAGGAAACAGAACAAAAAAGTTTTACAAGAGAATAGTACTTGAAATGAAAGTTTCAACACCTTGTGCTTACATTAACCCAAGATTTGTTGATATCATAAACCGGATTATAAGACCTATATGCACGCTTTTTCTTTTAAGTGATGAATTATTTCCCTTAGTTAATTAGAAGATTTATTACATTCATAGTTGAAACATACTAATAAGCCATATATGCGTTCTTAAGGTCTGTAATCTGGACGTCAATGAAAATCCAGTCATCAAACCATAAAGAACTTATTATTCTTTTATTTCATTGGAATACTTGTCTTTTCCTTGCTCCTTTTTTTTTCTGTTGGGTTTTCATCATAGTGAACAAGCTCCTCTTAAAAGTTTCCTCTCCCTCTTTCTAATCTGCCTTGAGATCCCAATGCCTTTTGTCTTATACAATTCTTTTATGTTTTAAATTTAGAATGAAAACAGTGGACTGTACACAGGAGATGGCTCAGTTGACATTAATGGGAAGCCTGTTCTGAAGCAGAACACTGGAAACTGGAGAGCATGCCCTTTCATTTTGGGTGATTTATGATTCTTCTCCATTGTTCTTTGTATTCAACAGTTCTTATTTCTGACATTTGTAATCTGAACTGCAGGTACTGAGTGTTGTGAACGTTTGGCCTACTATGGAATCGCCACTAATCTTGTTACTTATCTTACCAACAAACTAGATGAAGGAAATGTATCTGCTGCAAGAAATGTTACCACCTGGCAAGGCACTTGCTATCTTACACCTCTTATTGGAGCTGTCTTGGCTGATGCTTACTGGGGAAGATATTGGACAATCGCTGCTTTCTCCACAATTTACTTCATTGTAGTTCATCTCTCTTTATCTGCACCAATTTCTTTTGTCTATGTGTCTTTTCATATTTTCTTGTGGTCTTCACTGATGTGAAGTTTTAATTGGTTTAGGGAATGTGCACCTTGACTCTCTCAGCATCAATTCCTGCACTGAAGCCGGCTGAATGTGTGGGTTCTGAATGCCCTTCAGCTACTCCAGCCCAGTATGCAGTATTCTTCTTTGGGCTTTATCTGATTGCGCTGGGGACTGGTGGGATTAAGCCTTGTGTTTCATCTTTTGGGGCAGATCAGTTCGATGATACAGACTCTAAAGAAAGAGTAAAAAAGGGGTCCTTCTTCAACTGGTATTATTTTTCTGTGAACATTGGTGCCCTGATATCAAGTAGTTTTCTGGTGTGGATTCAAGACAATGCTGGGTGGGGACTAGGATTTGGAATTCCTGCATTGTTTATGGCCATAGCCATTGCCAGTTTCTTTTCAGGCACTCCACTATATAGATTTCAAAGACCAGGGGGAAGCCCTATTACAAGAATGTGTCAGGTTTTGGTTGCTTCATTCCGTAAGTGGAATCTGGTGGTACCTGAAGACAGTAGTCTCTTGTATGAAACTCAAGACAAGGCCTCTGCCATCGAAGGAAGCCGGAAGATTGAGCATAGTGAGGAACTCAGGTAAACTTTTTTCTTTTTAATCTGAATTAAATACTTTTCCATTCTAAACTTTTTTTATTCTTTCGACCTTTCGGTCGTTTCCTTTTCTCATCACAAAAGTTCATTTGTTAAGTTTGAATTGGAAACATCACAATGTATAATTTGGTGTCCTTTGGGCATCCTCTGTTCTGCATTTGGAAACAAGATATTTAACTTAAATGGGGACTACTGATTGATATAGACATATCGTGGGCTTATTTGATATTTTTCTGAATATATGGTATATCAAAGTTCCGTGGGAAAATGATTCAGCACTGGTCAATCCCCATAGAAGGCATAATAGAGGGTTTGATTTCCTCAGCATATTGATATCCAGTTTATCTGTAACTTTTTTTCAATGGTTGCTTAAGCTTAGATTGTGAAGGCACTCCTCCTAACCCTTGGATATTTCCAATTTTTAGCTGGAAAATGTTTTGTAATTGCTAAAGAATATGCCTCTTTACATAAAGTGGTAATAGAAACAGAGAATCTAATACCTGCTTTGCTGCAGGTGCCTCGATAAAGCTGCTGTACTTTCAGATGCTGAGATCAAAAGTGGGGATTTCTCCAATCCTTGGATGCTTTGCACTGTGACACAGGTGGAGGAACTAAAAATTTTGATTCGTATGTTTCCCATCTGGGCTACTGGAATCATTTTTTCTGCTGTATATGCCCAAATGTCTACAATGTTTGTGGAACAAGGGATGAAAATGGACACATCCATTGGTTCTTTCACCATTCCTCCTGCCTCACTCTCAACTTTTGATGTTATCAGTGTTATTTTCTGGGTCCCTATCTACGATAGGGTCATTGTGCCTATTGCAAGGAAGTTCACTGGCAAGGGAAGGGGCTTCTCTGAGTTGCAGCGAATGGGAATTGGCCTCTTTCTTTCAGTTTTGTGCATGTCAGCAGCTGCTTTGGTAGAGATCAATAGATTGCGGCTTGCAAGAGAGCTTGGGCTAGTTGATGAAGATGTGGCGGTGCCAATTAGTATTTTTTGGCAAATACCACAGTATTTCTTGTTGGGTGCCGCAGAGGTATTTACATTCGTGGGACAGATTGAGTTCTTCTATGACCAATCTCCAGATGCCATGCGGAGCTTGTGCAGCGCGTTATCCCTGCTTACAACATCACTAGGCAATTACCTTAGCTCGTTGATTCTGACAATGGTAACTTACTTCACAACTGAGGGTGGGAAACCTGGATGGATTCCGGACAACTTGAACGAGGGCCATCTGGATTATTTTTTCTGGCTTTTAGCTGGACTCAGCTTCTTTAATATGTTGGTGTACATTGTGTGCGCCAAAAAGTACAAGCAGAAGAAGGCTTCTTAACTTTTAATGCAAGAAGATGTGGTAGTAACCATTTCAAGAAAGGGTTTGTACACAAAAATCTCCAGTTGCGATATGTCCTTCCAACATTCAAACTCAAATTAGGATGTTTGTAAAATGATGGATATTAAAGTTGTTTTGTTACCCACAACTACTTGTATATTGATTTAATCATAAATCCAGAATGGGACATGAATTAGCTCCATTTGATTTGCAATAAAAGTACAGGTGCAGACGATTGAATTTCGATAAATTTTGGTTGCAGAATTCGGTCGGTCGGTCGAATTCCCAATTTAGAAGTTCAAATTATGTTTGGTTGGATTAACAAAATCGATGGATTGGATTGTGATATTTTGTTAAAATTTCATTGACAGCAATTGTAGATTTGGACAACTGAAAATAGATGTCCTAAAATTTTATGGGTAGGTATTCTTCACATTTGATTTGTCTGAGTTTTCAAATTATTCACTAAAATTTTAGCTTATTTATTAAGAAACAGTTAGGAAAACGTCTTCTTGTTAAGTTTTTTTTTTTAACTCTGGGTTGGAATTTATATAATTCATCAAAGACTATAAGATAAGAATAATAATTTTAATCTAACATAATCTACTCTTTATTCCTCTCATTATTTGATGATAAATTGTAAAATAACTAATTATCCAGTTGATGAAAATCACATCATTGCTTAGAATCGGACAATTTGAATAGCCTAATAATATTATTAAAACTAAAATATTAGTTATATCTAAACCATAAAACTTTCAAATCAGATTAAGAGATTTCATTATCAGTTAAATTTAATTTTTATTCTATTATTTTTTAACGAATGGATTATATTTATATTGGGTCACATGTAAGTATCCAAGCCCAGCACACTTGGCGATCCAGCAGGCCCAGCCCATCCCACCCCTTTTAGAGCTTCCAATTCCATTTCTTACATATTACTGTTACTTAATAGGTTCTCGTTTTTACAAAAACCCTAACTCTCTCCTTCTCCTCTGAATCCATCGGGAAAGAGGAAGAAGAATCATGAGACCAATTTTAATGAAAGGCCATGAGAGGCCTTTAACATATCTCAAATATAACAAAGACGGAGACCTCCTCTTCTCTTGCGCCAAGGATCACACTCCCACCGTCTGGTTCGCCGACAATGGCGACCGTCTTGGCACCTACCGCGGCCACAACGGCGCCGTTTGGTGCTGCGATGTCTCAAGTAAGTCCTCTCTCTCTATTTTTTTTTTTCCCTTTCTTTTTCTTATGGCGAGGAAATTCCTGAGAAAAATTATAATGGTTTCTTTTTAATTGATTTGCAGGAGATTCGGCAAGGCTTATAACGGGGAGTGCAGACCAGACAGCTAAGCTGTGGAATGTTCAAACAGGGTCTCAGTTGTTCACTTTCAATTTTGATTCTCCCGCTAGGTCTGTGGACTTTGCGGTTGGAGATCAGCTTGCTGTCATCACTACCGATCCTTTCATGGAATTAACGTCAGCTATTCATGTCAAACGCATTGCTAGAGACCCAGCTGATCGTATGTGTAACGCTTACTTCTCTTCAATTACAGTGTCTTTATTTTTGCTGTTGTCTTTGTTTTGTTATTGAACCTTTACAACCCAGTTTCTTAATTGTTTTTTCCTTCTGTGTAATCCCATGTGGTAAAATTAGTTTTTATTCTTATGTTGTTTAGACGGTTGTTTCAGTAGGGATCTGTATAGGAAACCTTATTCATTGCAATCTTAAATCTTGTGAATGTAGGAATTTGTTTCCTGACTTGATGCAAATAACATGGAAAGTTTACTGTTATTTTGGTAGGGCTTTCTTGTTTATTTACAAATTGTTATTTTGGTTTTCTGCCTGCTTTTCAATGCAACATAGGAAGTTTTGATCCGTCAGCATCCTGAAGTCTTGACATTTAGGTCCATTGACATTGTGCCCCTGTGTTGTTTTTTAATAGGATGTTTAAATCTACAATGGAGCACTGTGCTGACTAAATTTTGCCAATGATGTCTTTCTGCAGAGATTGACGAATCTATGCTTATTCTAAAAGGCCCTCAGGGAAGAATAAACAGAGCTGTATGGGGACCGCTAAACAGGACTATTATAAGTGGTGGAGAAGATGCTGTAGTTCGTATTTGGGATTCTGAGGTACTGGCTATATTACTTGGGGAATGGCTTTGCCTAATACTTGGTCCAAATTGTTGCACATGTGCCCTGACTAAATTGAGTTTTTGCAAAATATGGAGCTCCTTAACTTTAGCTCTTATGTTCTCATGTTAGCAGTTTCTCAAAGTTCATGCTTTTTCGATTTGAAATCTTGTTGGAATTGTTTATGATTAATTGTGCTTCACTATCAAACTTGCAGACTGGAAAACTGCTTAAAGAGTCAGATAAGGAAACTGGTCATAAAAAGACTATAACTTCACTTGCAAAAGCTGAAGATGGGTCGCATTTCCTCACTGGTTCCCTGGATAAATCGGCTAAGGTAGTCCATTGTGGGAACACATTGTGTTTTGAAACATTCTTTTTATTTATTTTTTTTCTCTCGCTCTCTTATTTGACCCGATCTTTTCTTGCTTTCTGCCAATGTTTTCAGCTTTGGGACTCCAGAACATTGGAACTTATCAAGACCTATGTGACAGAGCGACCAGTCAATGCTGTTGCTATGTCTCCACTTCTTGATCATGTATGTATTGATAAAATTCAAATTATTGAGTTTATTATGCTATATGTATATTTATTTGCATTTTTCCTTTACTAGTTATTTTATAATTCTTACAGTTCAATATTGAGGAAAGAAATACATTATAATTCCTTGAATCATTATACTGGTCCTCCAAATCCTGTATTTGAAAAATTAAAGTCTTGCTTTTCTTTCCTCTGCAAGCTCTCTATAGCTTCTGAAAGACTTTAGTGTGCATGCACAGGTAACAGTAATTGAAGCAAACAAGTTTTACCTCTAATAAGAAAACATTATAAATACTAAGCTAATTCCCTCCAAATGGATGTCAGTGCCAGTATATAAAGATTTGACTCTACCAAGTGCTTAAATGGAGTTTGCACTTTTCAATAAATAGTATATTTTATCACAGGCTATAATGAGTATACAGAAATGATCTGAATGAGTTGGAATTGACTAAAAAGTAATAATGGTTAACTTCAACCAGGAAGTGACATGGTTACAATATTACATTTTCTATTCTATTTTGTAATTAAATCATAGTTCATTTTCCATTGTATTTTGTGGTTATCAAACTCTGAATATCTTTTGATTACTTGTGCTTTATTGCACCATTGAGGTTTTTGTTGCTAGTCTTGATTTGTTGTGGTCAATCTAAGCCCTCTGGGTCTGTTTCTATACTGCTTTCATGATCAAATATGATTGATGGACTCTGTTCTATATTTGTTCTTCCCATGAGCTTATTCTTAACTTATTAGCACTTAATTGGAAGTTAAAAGAGGAAAGGGTACATAGAGGATTAAAACATGAGGTGCTTGCAGCAAAGAATTTCATCTAGAAACTTTTGATTTGTAGACTATGTTGTGCTTCAGAATTTTATCATGGGATGCTTGGATTTGCCTTATCTTTGTAGGTTAGTGACAGGTTCATGCTTTTCTGAGTGCAAAGATATATCAACTATACTTTTGGGTACAACATCATAACTATTGAATTTGCAACTGGTTTGTGTGTCAGAAGTTTGACCAATAAAATATCTAGTTAAGAAGGATGCTGAAGTTGTCATCTAATCTGAGAAAATGATCAGGAGGTCTTTTTCCTCCCTGGAAGAATGCAGTGGATTTGTATATGACAGTTGATGGTGTTTAGAATCTGTAGGGGGTTCCTGGCTGTAGTTCATGCATAAGCAGTGTCTATGGATACCAAGTTCCATAATTTTCTTGACTTTTTATGATAGAAGTGCTCCCTCCTTAGGATACGGTTCATGTAAAAATTATAAGAGATTTGATTATGTCTCATGATAACTAGATAATGAGATGATTCGTCATCTGTTTCATTTATACCATTTTTTTTTTTTATGTCTTTATGCCTTTTCATCAAGATTTCAATGTCTTTGTCCTTTCTAGGTGGTCCTTGGAGGTGGTCAGGATGCTTCAGCTGTCACAACAACTGATCATCGTGCAGGGAAATTTGAAGCAAAATTCTTTGACAAGGTTGATATTATTGTAATTAATAATACTGTAATTCATGAAAAGCTGCATTGTTTCAATTTCTTCAATTTGTGTGCCATGACTTTGCATGTGTAGATTCTTCAAGAAGAAATTGGAGGTGTGAAGGGGCACTTTGGTCCCCTGAATGCTTTAGCTTTCAACCCTGATGGCAAAAGGTATAGCTTTCTCTTTTTGCCGTTAATTGTATATCAAAATTTGGATGGGAAAGGCTCTTTATCTTCACAGTTCTATTAGATTGTAGTCTGTGAAGCTATAGCTTTAGGTTGCCTGTTAAGCTTAATAGATGCTTTCTGTCACATGTTGCCTGCATTTTAAAGAATTATATGGCTTTCTGTTAGATATTTGCAGTGCATTTTTTGGATAGAATGATTATCGGTTGGTTATGTATGTGTAAGTCTCCCGCTGGGGAGGAGTGTGTGTATAAATTAAAATTAATAATTTGTGGCTTTGTAGTAAATATCATTTATTTTTATATTCTCATGTGTAGATGAATTACGAACAAAAACTGTGGCATATTGTATGATATACTTTAGATATGTGCTTGGATATACAAGGCCTATGCCAATAAATTTTGAAAAATAGTTACAATGTAAAAGTTTCTCTTTATCTTTGGTTGGGTGATGGAATAGTGCAGATGATTTTTTTTTTTTGATTTCCTAAGTTTGCAGTGACACTCTGCGCATACATGAAACTTTAACCTTCTTTTTTAATTTATCATGTACACACATCAAAGCTATGAATGTTGGATTAGTTTTCTGAAACTTATTGAAGTTGACTTGTTTGTTTTATTTAATTTGTAATTTATAGTTTCTCGAGTGGAGGTGAAGATGGTTATGTGAGGTTACATCACTTCGACCCTGATTACTTCAACATCAAGATTTGATTTTGAAGGGATCTCATACACGCATTTGGCTGTGCAGCATCTTGAAGGAGATTTGATATTTGATTGTGGACAAAGCACAGTTTTGTAGAAGCTACTGTCTATGCACATAAATCAGCCTCCTCAATTTTTTTTTTTTTAATTTTTGCAAAAATTGCATTCAGAATTTTACCATTTCATTTTCATGTGATATTAATCTGGATGCTTGCAGTTTAAAAGTTATTTAACTTAACAAAGATTATGATCGAAATAAATGTTTTATACTTACTGATTACAAGACTATTGAAATAGGATTTTTAAAATCAAGTCATCACTAGCCCAATAAAACAAAGTATTATAAATAATTGCTGCAAGCCAATAGCATTTATCAGCGTTGAAGTGGCGATCGCAACTTCAAGTCTGCCCTATTGCTTTTGTCTAGACGGTCAACCATTGTTGTGCTCGGCCTTCAGCCTCCTCCAGGTCTTACATAAAAGCCTAAATCATCAGCCGAACTTGCAGACAAAACACTGTTCTCATATTCACACAGCAGGAAAGTGAAACTGAGGCGTTCAAAGGATTAATTGTTGAACTTGTTTTGATTTTCTTTGAATTGTTTGTTCATACTGGGGAGAATAGTACAATGAAGTCCTGAAATTAAGAACAAGGTGTTCAACCGTGTTGCTTGAAAGACTTCTTCCACCCCTTTAAGTTAAATGATAATTGTGATTAGCTTGGTATTGACTGTTTTGTCTTTTTTTCCTTTTAATTTCATGCGTTAATTAATTTGTCTGCAAGTTTATGAATGGCTTTCGAATTCATAAGCATATTGAATTTATATTCACTTCTTTCTTTCATACATCTCTTCGGCATTTTTAGTTACTGTGGGAGCTGCTAAAATGGAGGACAAGTTAGGGAGATGGATTTTTTTCATCTGCTTCGGATTTTTTCTGACCGGTGGATTGTTAGGACACGCAATACAAAGAAAGGACGAAATAGGAGAAAGTGGCCATGGCACTATCTACGAGCTCTGTAACAGTGGTGAGAGTATGGCTAAGAATAAGGTGCTCATCACCAAACCATTGGAAGGTGTCCCTAACTTCATAGTCAGGGAGGTTTCTCTTCCAAAAGAACGGACTCGGTGGAATGGGTGAACCTGTTTAATGCACATGTATGAGGTCCTGTATTATAATAGAATACGCTTGCGGGAGAAAATTTATATGAACAGTGCGATTGAGTTTCTGCTGTAGGTTGCTGGACGTAGTGGGCAGTAAATACAGCATTAAGCTTTCTTTTCGAGTACATGGACTGTAACTTACTACACTTCATGATCAAATAACCAACTGTTGCCAACAATCTGCAGAAAATAAAAGTGCGTATTTACCCCTCACCATTGCATTGTGAACTAACAATCATCCTTAACGGAAGAAGGGTAGGTTGAAAATTTGGATGAAAAAAATCATCCTATTGTAAATAATGAAATTATCATTATTAGAATTAATTCTGATTTACATTTTTTGGTGAAAACTTAGGACTGATTGGTCAATACTGCAGAAATGTACCCATATATAAAAAATGTGGCAGACAGCTCATAGCTCCCAGAAGTGCATTATTGTCGATGTTCACTCTATTTTCTTCCCGGAGTTTGACAAGGACAAGTTTGGTTTTTATTTGGTTGAAGTTCCTTCTCGTCTTTTGTTGTCATTTATGACAATAGGCTTGTGAGTTGTTGAGATGACTTTAGAATTGTAAAGTTTTAAGGACATGCTATTTAAAAATTGGTTGGGAAAAATTAAATTTGTACAGATATGGAAGAAGGTTTCTAGGGGTGATAATTCTTTCTTCCTCCATGATCAAAATTTTAACTTGTAAAAAAATATTATGATGATTCAATAATAAAAGAGTTTCAATATTTTAAAGGAATAATTTGAAGACCTATTAATTTTAACAACTGATTATAGAGTTGATCATTCCGTAAATCACATAGCCGCCTCGTAAATCTATGATGCAAGAGAGCTCGATCAGTAAGCTTCCGGGCAATCCTCCTGGCTGTGTCTATTATTCTGCTTCATGATTTCTCTTGGCTATATGGTTTATGTGGGGATACGTACCTTTGTGGGTGTGAAAGTGTTATTTAGACCAAACTCAACGTCTTCCTGTTATTTCTCTAAACATTGGGGAGCTATATGTAATTAATCCAATTTATTGCTAGCGAGCAAGTCCTAGGCTTGCAGGGCTGTTAACACCACTCCGAAGCCATTTGTGTTCCAAGCATTACACCAGCGAGACAGAGTTAGCAATTCTACAGGGGAGCTCAAAATCCTTGAAATCAATCAACCATGGAAGTGGAGGGATCATCGAAGAAGATGATTGCTACGCAAGAGGAAATGGTAGAAGCAAGAGTCCCCATTCCGTACAGAGACCAGTGCGCACACTTGCTGATCCCACTCAACAAGTGCAGGCAGGCGGAGTTTTACTTGCCCTGGAAGTGCGAGAACGAGCGCCACTCCTACGAGAAATGCGAGTACGAACTCGTTATGGAACGTATGCTAAAGATGCAGAAGATCCGTGAAGAGGAGGCCAAATTGAAGCAGGCCCAGAAGCATAAGGGTGCCGCCATCCCTCTTATTCCCAGCACTGCAAATGCTTAGTAACCTCAGTTTTCTTCTTCATCATCTTCGTTATCTTTAATGGTGAGTTTTCTTTTCAATCATTGTTTTTATCGATTTAATTTTGTTGGGTTTTTTATTCATGGGTTCTTCTTTTGTTTCATTATGCATGATCTGATTTGGCGTTTTTGATATTTTGTGTTTTATTTTTTGGGATTTGTTTAGATTATATTGTTCTGCATAATCTAGGGTTTGACATTGAAGATTTGGGAACTTTTGGATTGCAGCCTAGATTCCTATTTCAATATGGAATATTGTATTATAAAGTGTTCATGTAAAGTTCTGAGTTTTGTGTTTCCAATAGTCTTTGTACTTTTATATCCATATAGGCTGCTTTCCCGACTGTTTCTGTTTTATTTATGTTTCATGCTTAATGAGTTTGCGCTTATTTTGTCTGAGAAGTAGCACAGTTGTAATGGCGGATTTCTTTTATCTGATAAGGATTTCATTTGATGTTAGCTTGTTATGAACAATCCAGACTTCTTAGAGGTGGCTTATAAGAGGTTGGGTTTGATGTTGGTGATTTAAAGATTATTCTTCTTAATTTAGGCTTTCACTTTGTTTGCTTCTTCAATGTAAAGGTTCAAAAAATAATTTAATTGATTGAAGCCCCAGATAGTATTTGTTTGTGAATAATTGGGTCATGCCTAGAGGCATCGTGATGATTTATTGTTGATTATTTTCATGGAGATTTTAACTAGGATATCTTTTTGAGTTTAAATATTTTATGTGGTTTTTCATAATCCAATGGTCTGTTCAAACGTTTAGGGGTTCATATTGGTTGCTTCTTTATGTTTTGGGGAGTGCACAATGTGGGGTGTTTCTGATGTCCTTTTAGTTAGTGGATGGATGCACAATTGAGGTTGTTTTATGAAGACTTAGATTAGGATTTATTTTGTTCAAGTTTTTAGAATAACTTTCAGAACAAACCGTAGTAAATGAATTTGATTCTGCTTCATTGCTTTTCAAAAAGTATTTCTTCAAAATGTCTTGGTAGATTTAGCAAGGTAGATTTTTATTGGATAATTGTGAATCTTTCTGGTGCAATGTCAATTCTTTGATAAAATGTTTTTGCAGGATCTTAACCAACAAATGTAGTTAATGGTAAACAGGTGGGAAAGTGGTGGACTGAGATCAATGTGAAGCTTTTGTACAGTCTCTTTTATGCTGTTTTGTATATACATTTTATTTATTTACTTAGAAAATGAAACATTTTCTAGTTAACAAGAGTTACAAATTTGTGGAAGTGCAGTGGGAAGTGTGGTGGGGTTCAAGAAATGGGAGTTGAACTTAACTTGGGATCTAGAGATACAGAAATAACCAAATGGGATCTGAAAGTGCCTAATTGTTTATTTAGGCCAATGTCCAACCTGTTTGAAATGGTTAATGCTGCTTCTTGAAAGTGGGCATTTAATTATATGTTTTTGTATTGTGTTGAGAAGCAGGAATGGAAATGTTGTAAACTGCTCAATCTCTAATGTGGTTGGATGAGATGGCTCACACTGACAAGACAGTTAAGGTTCATAAGTTTGTTAATATTGCAGGTTATGTTTTGCTTGTACATTACTTCACAAAAGTTTATCAAGTAAATTTATCAAAATTTACATTTCAAGCTTGAAACATTCAGTAGTTTTCCCTTTGCATTAGGAGTTCTATTTCATTTTTCGTTTGGAGAAATGATTATGAAAATTTTCCCAATCGTGTTAAAATTAGTCTAAAGTGTCAGTTAGATCTTATTTATGGAGAATCAGGGAAGAAATTCTCCCATTTCCATTGGCTTCAATCTCTTGGTTTGGAAATAGGGAGAACCGAGCTAATTGTTCTGGAAAGCTTAACCATGTTTCTTGAATAGGTTAGATGCGGAAGAACCCAGGGGGTTGGTTGACTGGTAGAAGACCCTTGTAATAAACCATGCGGCTGACGGTTTAAATAACCTTGGGGCAGAGTTTCCTGAATACCAAAATTATAGGGTTCAGTAATAGTCCCTAGTTTAGGATTTGATGAGCACAGATTGTCAAGGTATTCCTGTGTATCTAAATAAAATATATAGAAATGTGGAAGAGCATTTCATGAGGCATTTTATCTGCAACTATTTTGCTTATTAATTTAAGGTGCTAATATTTGCTCAAGTTCCCTACTTGATTCGCTTCCACTTTCACAGAGTGCTATAAGAAAAACTAAAACTTTCTTTCTTTCATACCTCTATCTTTTTCTCTACTCCCATTTGCCATTTTAAAGGAAATAGCAGAATGTGTTGGTTTCCTTTGATGTTGCCTGTAACTGTCACAGAATACAAAATTTAATTTAACATGAACGTACCTATGGTAAAAGGATACAGAAGAAAATAAAAAGACATTGAAATAGGCTATCATCTTCACTTTTCAAAATAATGGCTGAATAAGTTTTCTTTCAAATTTTCTTTCAATGCGATGCTTAAACTTTATGGATACATGGGAATCTGTCCCAAAATTTTTTAGAGTGTTGGAGAAGTTTTAGTATTATGTGCTCCTAAATAATGATGATATGATATACTGGAGCTTAGGCCGAGACACTGTTTTATTTGGAAGAGTTTTTACACAGATCTGGGTAAATGTTTGTTTCTTGTTGGTGTGTCGTGTGTAAAAAAAACACGGTAAATTGGAGGATCATCGGTTGTTCTGCTGTTAGCAACTAAGGATCAATGGGGTTTGACTCCCATGGTATTTGGACCATATTTTGGACCTATCATGGTTGATTTTCCCTTTTAGAAACAAGGGACTGCATGAAACACTTGAAGTACTTGGAAGGAGAGAGATGTGAAGCTTTGAAGGGTTGGAGATCTCTGGGCTGGTTATGACTATGACTCTCTTCGCTCTTTCACCTCTTTATTTTGCATATGATTTTTGTGTAGATGTTAAAATTTTGAGGCATCTTACTCCTTGAACAAGAGACACCTCTTTTGTGGTAGGTAGATTGCCATGAGACCATTGCATATTTTGAAAACCAAACAGGTTGCATATCTTGAATTCAAATTTCACCCAAAAACCTTAATACTGCTTTTGCAAATTTACTGATACCCTACCATGATTATGTTTAAGACCCCTATAATTTTTCATTATGCAGCAGCAATGATTATTGTTCTATGCTCTGTTTAGGGAGAGCTGCTTCATTTTATTGTTCTTCTGATTAGGGAAACTACCACACGTCAGTATAATATATGTAAGTTTAGCCAGAAAGTCATACAATGTGGCAGATCCCGTATACCTAAATTGGTATATTGCTGGAAAGAGTGTGTGGTAGCACTGTGATGCATTTGTCCAATGACTTTTTTCAAAATGTGATGCCTTACATCTCAGTAGTGGTTTTTCTGAGCATGGTGTCTTGGTTTTTGACTAAAAATATAGTATTAGTCTCTGTTTTAACAACTTTTATTTCCTCATTCCATCCAGATTTCTAGAAAGTATTTCCAAGGAAATTGTGGTTTCATTTGTTACCAAAGGGTACGTCCAAATTTGTGTTCCAAATTTGGAGTTGTTTTATTTGTGGTTTTTAACTCTGCCAAAACCTATTATCTTGAACAAATAGATCATTCGCCATAGTTGTGGCAGTATTAAGTGTTTTCACCAGGGTAGCAAAATATTTGCCTGTAATTGTTGGAGGATTTACTCTTTGACTCATCAGAAAAATGGGGATAAAGTTGCTTAAGATACCTTTTGAAGTCTACATGCAATTTTTAGTGGTGGTATGAAAATTATTCAAATTGGAAGCATACTAAAAGTGTGTGTTCTTTGTTCATGGATGGGTTTGGTTGAATTTGATGCTCAATATATGATTGAATTTCTAAGCATGTAACTGCCTTCCATTGATATTTGAGTTTGCTTTTGTGGCTTCAATTCTTAAAACTAATTCTGGTTTGTAACAGCTGGTATGAATTTCTTCCAGGAAGCTTTGATGTTTGTTTGATACGGATGCTGCTCAGAGGGAATTTATTTGAAACTGTTTTCTTCAGGACAATGTAACGAAATCCTTGTACCACCACTGGCTTTGTATCAGTTCTGCAACCTTTTCCATCAAATAAAATTCTTCATAAAGGACATGGATTTATCTTTCCCTTCTTTTATTGTTCAAAGTTCTGCTACATACAAATAAACAATAAATTTGGATTTGGTTGAATAACTTGGCAGCTTCTCTTTGCATTACATACATAGATGTGCAACCAAGGCATCTTGGGTATTGGATTCAAGACTTTACAGGTTGTTGCAAAAGTCTCACGAATTTCGTAGTATGGATAAGATAAGAAATACTAGAAAATTTGATTTGAAAAATACAAGTAGCTGTCCTTGCAGATGAAGGTTACGCTCCTGAACTAGGCAGGCTTTTTTTTTAGAATGAATTACATTTTTATTGATGATGATTATTCGGAGACTGAGGGAGATGAAGCAAATGGTTTGATTTCTAATAAACACAGCCCATTATAGTTCTCATTATTTATGTTATTGAATAAATAAACGTATATATATTTGATATACATTTATTAAAGTGTGTTAAGTATATCGAGTAGACCAAATTGTATCCTTTTTTTTTTAATGTTAAGAGTTTATGTCATAAAGTGCTCATTTGGTATGATTTTTTTTTTTTTAATTTGGCCAAAATAGCATTTTTAATATTCAAAGTTATTATTATTATTATTATGTTGTTGTTGTTGTTGTTGTTTTCGTTGGTTTGGTATGGTTGTCACTAGAGGTGAGAGATTAAGAAAAGTTATTTCATTTTTAGTGACACAACCTTATGACCCGATTGAAGTAAGATTGGCATTGAGGGCTTTGATTCATTCTTCATATTTTATTGTTTGGCTATCCCTTAGAACTTTTCCACTTATACTTCAATCAAAACAAAATTTATGATATGTTGTAAACTAACTTGCAGGAAATTTTTATTTTTTATTATTGCTGTTATTATTATTATTTTGTAGTAAGTAAAACCAGTTTGATAACTTGATTTTTCTTTTTCGATCATCACTCAATTATTTACTTTTTGTTTATGTTTTCTTAAAAAAATCATTTATATGGTCATTGTATCATTGACAAGTAATCGACTCCAACAACTAAAAACTATTCAAAGTTTTTGGGTTGTAAAATTTTTTTAAAAAGACTATAAACTGGGCATTTAAAAACTTGTTTGTTAAGGTGATTAAAGAATCTTTTTTTTATTTTGTTTTTAATATTTATTACCCCCGGTCAAATGAAAACAATCTGACTTTTGAAGTCCAAGCTAATATTTACGTATAGGATTATTATTTCCAGGTGTAATCATAATGCCTTCGCCTGTGCTTATGGCTGCTCTTCATTTACATACCTAATCAATCAATCAATCAATCAATCTTACTTTTCACAAGCAAACAAATTCCTACAAAATTGAATTAAGACAAATTAATTTGCACGTGATTTTGATTAATTCAACGTTGCTTACCTTTTTTTTAAAGTCAAATAATTGATAAATGACATTTTTGGATTTCATGTTGACTACAAATTAATTTTATCAACAAACTTTTTGTAAAGCTATCCTTCAGTTTCACCCAAGAGATGATAAATTCGACCATCAATCAAGTTTCTCAATTTCCATTTCTTCTTCTATTTTGAAACTATTTCTACCTCCTTCAATTCATTTATTTTTAAATGGTGTTATTGTTTTATAATTTATAATAAATATTTGATTCATTTGCTGTAATTATTGTTATACTACCGAATTAACAGGCATACTTTGCATTAAAATAAATTTGATGGAAAGACAAATGACACCACACTGCATGGCATCAATGGAAGTTTTTATTATTTTATACTATATTTTTTTTTTTTTAATGTAAAATTGCAAAGAGTTATCATATAATGTCTTTTACTAAAATACCACGTGTTGTTAATTTATCTATTAAAGAGCAAGAGTAACATAATTGATGCATGAGTATTAAAATACAACAAATTACGAAACTCAGGCAATAATATATTGACTATAAAACCAATTTGTAGTCTTGATTACGAGAATCATACAAAATTAGGTGAATTGATCGAAGAGAAAGATGGAGAGCATTCATTCTCTTCTATCTATGTGGGTGGGAATAGGAATGGGAATTTACTTGTAATTAAGTGTGAAACAAGTTTTATTTTCGCTCATTCTCCTTTGTTTTCATTTATATTTTAAGACAATATCGGTATCAATTATAGTCATTAAAAAGATGCTTAAACAATAATAATAATAATAATAATAATATGTATACGATATACAGTAGTTATATTGACTTTAAGTTATATTTAATTTAAGGGAAGGGACACGTATGCATGCATACCCAATAGAATAATTAAAGAATTTTATAAGAAGCACTGTGAAATTGATTGAAACCTTTAAAAAAGAAAATGGAAATACACAACGCAACTAATTGCTAACCTAACCTAACACTTTGATTTCTAGTGATTTTTCTAGAACAATTAATGAAAATTCACATATAATTAACCACGTGTCACCAATGTATGCAATTGCTGCTTTGATTTATATATATAATAAATTAATATTAACATTGGTAGGGTGTATGCATCCATGTGATTGCTTGGAAGGCCAACCCACAGGATGATTAGAGCAAAGACAACGAGAGAAAAAGCATGCATCAGTCACCTAATTCCAATCAAAAAGTCAAACAAAATGGGTCCTAATTCTTTCTTTCAATCATATTATATCACATATTCCCTCTATATGTAACGTCCGTACCCTTTTCTTTATTATTATTTTTTTGATTATTTGCTTCTCATGGGCTAAATTCCAACTTCACCTTTTCATTTTCCATGCGTTAAAATACAAAAAAAAAAACCTTTTGAATTTTTAATTATTATTATTAAATATAATTTATGGTCTAGGTTCACCCAACTTCCTTCATTCTCTGGGTAATTCTCTCCGTGGGTGCCAACTGCCAAGTAGCTAGCTTCCTCATAACCATCGATTTCTTTCAACAAGTGCTTTGAAATTTTGGAAGCACTTTTCGTCTCACATACATATTCATGCGTAACTAAGAAAAGAAGCATGCATGACGTCGTGCAAACGCAGGATTCGCATGGACTACAGCTTCTAAATAATATTAGGCTTAAAAAAGCAAAAGAGAATAAAAGAGTAGTCATTATCGATGAACAGAAGTGGCCTTTTTTATAATAAGATTAACAAGAGTTAATGATATGAGCAATCATCTGTTGACATGAAATTGCATTGTGACATGAATTTGGACACCATGCAAAAAGCTGGCTTCCTTCAAATTCAATCAATAGAATAGCTAGCTAAACACAATTATTCAAACTTTCTACCTAATTCGTTGCCTTGAGCTTTCAAAAGTCTTGGTGGGAAGTGGGATCCCCACCTTCATCTTCAACTTCAATCATTCTTCATTCCTAGCTAGACAACAATCATACGATTATTGTTTATTAATTATAGATATCCATTTATGTACCATTAATATTATTTAAATTTTACTTATTTACATAAAGTTATTGGTATAATTTGAATTGCTAACACTATAAAAATAATATTATTTTAATTTTTTTAAAATAAATAAATATATCATATTCTTTTTTTAAATTTTATTTAAATGTTATAATTAAATACGATATTATAATTTTTGTTTAGTAATTGTAAAAAGAGAATGTCTAAATTTCAATTTTCAAATATCTTTAGACTCGAACAATATATCCCCAATACATTGGATCCTGGCTAGCTTGAAAACAGTTGTGTTTTGGGTCAAAATAATTTTTCGAGTTTAATTACACAAATTACTGAAACAAAAGTCAGGGAATTTGTTCAATGCCCTAACTCTATTGGGTCAAACATTTGGACTTAAAGAAAAGTCAGGGAATTTGTTCTATGCCCTAATTTTATTGTGTCTTTCATACTTGTTATGTTGACAATGTTACTTAATTAGTCGATGGAGAAGTTAAAATTGATTAATAATATATTGGTATGGGGGGTGCATTTAGATGATCTTCTTCTTGACAAAACCATATGCATTTGTCAAAGATTTCAAAGTGTAGTAGGTCATTATTATTATTATTATTAATTTATTTAACTCACGTGGTTGGACTGTTGGGTCCTTGAGACAATATAAAAGGAATAATAATAAGTACGTTGATGAAAATGAAAAATGGGTGAAATTGAAGAAAAGATTGTTTTCCTCAAAGGACGGAGTGTTGCTTAAAGTTAAATTAATTAATTGTTTGCCTTTCAAGTAAAGGGAACAATTCGCTCCCGAAGGCAGTTGATTTTCTTGTACAATTATAAACTAATAAAGTTTGCATTTTAATTAATATAAAAATTGGCTTACGATAAAACTATTATATGTAATGAGAAAACATATAATTGAGCTATATTATATTTCAATAATTCTATGAAAAACCAGATACAATAGAGTTATAATTATATCACACCACGTCCAATATAATTTCTTTCAAATGTAAGACATAGGACGATTGTTCAATACTATTCGTATAAAAATTTATATGCATATATGGCAATGCCAATACGGTGCGGGTTCTGTAGATTTTGCAACTGTTGTACTGTAACAGTATCAGATAAAGACATGCTGTTGTACAAAACAATTGATTTTACATAAGCCTGTAAACTAAAGTAAAAATAGAGACAAATACGCGAAAAATTGGAAAAAAAATTTCTTCTGGAGGAGTGTTATATTGCGATTCATGCAATCTGATACTTACAATACGAAGGAAGGTTGTATGATAGTTTTGCCCAAACTAGTAATTTTGTTCTATGGTACGTGAGCTGCACGTACCATAACACAACAACACGACTCCACTCATTTTATTTAGGTAGAACACTGATCATAAACGTGTAAACTGGTGTGTATTACTGGTATAGATACGGAAAAGACACATTAATACTTACGTAGTCTACGTCACTTTGTTCTCCCCGGCTCGGCAATTTGATTTTTATAAAAATTCAACGAAGGAGGCTTTTTCTCTCTCTTCCCCGAGGCATTTCTCTCTCACTACATCATTCATGTCAGTCAGTCAACAGAGAAGAAATCAATTCCTTTAAAATAAAACAAAATAAAATAGAAATAGCAGCCAATCCAAGAATCAATGCATAATTTTGTGGTTTTCCAACACTTTTCTCGATGCCCGCAAAGGAAAAGCTTTGGGATTAATGCGAACACGCGGCAGGGAGTTACCCGGCGTCCTCGAAGCCGCAAAATTTAACCCCATTTTTACTTTTGGAAACAAAACAGCAAAGCAAAAGATGTATGGCTCAAAATAGCTTTTGCCTCTTTTTTTTTTTTTTTTTTGTGTTGCGGGAAATGTATGCATGCGCATTCATTCGTTTTCGCTGTAATAAATTTATGGTTTGGCTACTTTTTGGACTTATTGAAGCAAAACTTTTTGGCTTTTTGAACCATTCCATTTGCGCAGTAGTGGCAGCAGCACAGTGGGCAGCAGCAGGAATTTCTATTATTCTTTTTGCCTCAAGCTTTAGCTGATTTTTCCATGCAAAAATTAATCCTCATAATAATTTCATCTTCAGAAATCAGAATTAGCCCCTCAGTCCGTAAAACTTTTCTGCTTTCTGCTTGTTGCTGCAGTTTCTGGGACACCATCATAAGTTTTGAGAACGTCAATTTGATTTTGCTTTGTTTTTTCTGTTGTGCAAGTGTGCTCACTCACTGCTCAATTTATTAATTTCATTTATTGTTTTCGACAGTACTTCTTCCATTCATTTCTCTTCTCTCTCTGTCCCTCGTTCAGTTACTTCCTCTACAATTACATTACACTTCATTATTTTTTATACAATTTGGAATCTGCTTTTTCTTGTTGCCCCGACGCCATAATTTCAATGCAATTTATGCTTTTAATATTGATGATTTTATGCCTATTTCTGTGCGCACGTATACTGTGTATTTTATAGAAGTAAGAACTTGTAGAGTTGATATTAGACCAATGGATAAAATACCAACTCTTGTACACGAAAGCCAAAACTTTATAAAAATTTTATCATACAGTCCCAACTTCATTATTTTCCGTTTATAATTTGATAAGAAACTCTATTTTGCAAGTTAACTTTATTTTATAAGAAATAATTTTTTTTATTAGATTGTTAATCAAGTAAAATTGTGTACTTTCTTAAGAAAAAGGGACTTTTTTTTTTTGGATTATAATTTTTTAATCTTTTTTCTTTTAAATAAAAATTAATATATATCATAATTAATAATAAATAATTTAAATTATATTTTAATAAAATTTATAATTAATTTTATATTTTATATAAAAATAAAATATAATTTAAATTATTTATTATTATTTATATTATATTTAAATTAAAAATTAAAAAAATGCTAAAATATTTTTTAAACACATAAGTAATAATTATTACTTTGTGATAAAATCAATTTATAAACTTATTTGTAGCGTTTTATTAATTAATAATTTTTTTATGTTGTGCAGATGACAGATGGCAGCATAGGATACAAAAGGATCATAGCCAGCAACAAATGATCCAGATGTTGACACGTGTAAGTAAGTTTAATTTTTCCCCACATGCTTTACGACTGTAATTGTTTGAAGGCTCATTGATCCTGACACCAAGGTGTTGGTATGGATTTGGTGATGATGATTTGAAGCTACTTCACGCTCAGTCGGCTAACTGGAAGCATTTGATTTGCAACAAATACATACGTATGTACATGAGATAAAATAATTGGATTAAATGCACGCTTCGAGGGTCAATTCTTTGTGCATGTCTCCAACTACAACCAAAATTCGAGAATTAAAATAAAAGAACTCGGAATATATAACTAAAAAAATTTATAAAATTATATAACCAGAACAACAAGAGAGTTATACGATTGTATGTAATATTTATGTGTTAATTTGGTAATAAAATTATTTGAGGTTGAGTCAATTTTATTATTGATAGCATGAATTTTTTTTTTATGTTAAGGTAGAGTTGTGTTCATTTTTAAAATTAAGTTAAATATTTAGAAAATCAATTAAATACTTAAAAAATTATTTTTGATTAAAAATTAAATTTAAATTTTGAAGGTAGATATAATCTTTTGTTTAAGAAATTAATGTAAATGTAAACAGAACCCAATAGAAAGGAAAATTGTGATTGATTCAGATGCAATCAAGTATTAAGCATTGGAGTATAAATTTTTATTTTTATTTATTCAGTCCATGTTATAATAATCATCACAATTAAAGTCTGAATACTTTTTCCAAAGTAGATTATAATGGTGGAATATTATATTAGAATAACGCTCGAGGTTTCAATAGAGTCAGCGCATTGAAACATTAAAGTTGAATCACTCCACTCGGACTATATTTTAATAATCTTACGGTATGTTTGGCAGAAAAAAAAAAAAGATTGAAAAAATAAAATAATTTTAAAATATAATAATCTTAAGACATGTTTATTAAAAAAAAAAAAAGAATTCTTGATTAAATGATAATATTTTTATTTTATTAAATAAATTTAAAAAAACTATTTTTTTAATTAAAAAAATTATAATTTTCTTGGAGAGTCATGATTCTATTCCATTTAAATTTTAAACTTTTAAATATATTTTATGATTATGATAAATTATTTTTTAATTATTAAATATATTTAATTTATTATTATTTTTAAATTAAACATAACCTTATAGAATATACGGACTACATCTTTAAATATTAAAATAAAATTTTTTTTTATTTATATTATATTTATATGATAATATAGTAAAATAATAAATAAATTAAGTAGTGATAAATTTATTTTATTTTTAAAAGAAAGAAAAGCTAAACAATTTTCTTACTGGTAGGAACTAGTAACCTAAGACGTTACGGGGAGAGTAGAGTAGACAATTGCGTAAATGCAGTTGCAAGGAAACAGCAAGAATTATAGTGAATTGCGCGTGACAGTGGGCACAACAGGCGCGTGTAACGAGGAAACGAGGAGAGCAGGTATCATAAATGATGATAATTCCTTTCCTTGCAGCACAGCGGCAGGAAAATGAAAATATTGGATTTGGATTCTCTTTCAGATCGGAAGGAGGAGGTGCATGGCATGTCACCACTGCACAGCACTCCTACCTCCTGTACCTGATATGCCGCGGCTGCTGGGCTAGGCTAGGCTAGCCAGTAGTAGCCTGCCAATTAAATGCGTTTTGTCGTCCTTGATGCCAGACCAAACAATAATATTTGTTACCATTTGTAATTAACAAAAACTGGAGGGGCACTGGAGCAATAATTTTATTATTATTTTTTTCACGAAGAAAGCGTTATGGCCCACGTACAGAAGCCACTCCACACGCTGTCCTGTCCTGTTCTGTCCTTGCAAAATGATAGTCATGGTAAAATTTCTTTTTTTTTTTTTTTCTGAAAAAAAAAAAATCGTAGAGTCTAAGGCAAATACTCATTTAAAATGTAAATAATTGAATAAAAATATAAATAAATTAATTATGGAAGAATTTTTTTAAAAAATTTAATATAAATTCTCAAACTTTTGAAATTCAACTAAAAATACATAATTATTATTTAAAAAAAATTAAAATTTGAAATATCATTTGTTTTGTTTATAGTTAACAAAATAGAGATATTTTTTTATATTTATAAAAGAATAAATTTTAGTAAAAATAAATATTTATTAAAAATTAAATTTTAATTATTAAAAATAAATTAATAATTACGTTATTGGTATGAATACTTAATAAGCACTTATATTTAGAAAATAAAATAGTAAACAAAGCGAGAGATATTAAGCCGCAAATTGTACGGGGAGTTTTCAAGAGTCGGCAACAACGTCATTGATTTTGATTTGACTGAATTTTCTCTCTCAAAAGAATTATTCTAAATAAAAAATAATTCCATATACGGAACGCAACTCGATCATTCTCTTGACGTGTTCGCCTTTACCACGATCTCCACCGTTGAATTTTCATCGGGATCCGAAGGGAAACTGACGGCCTAGATTTACACTTGGAGACTTTCTCTTTTTATTTATTTATAAATAAATAAATAACTTGTCTTGTTGGTCTTTGCAGTTGACTTTTAATTAACTTTGTCGTGAAAGCTACAGTATATTGTATTGTCACCCCCAAATTAACATGCTCAAAGGTAGGCTTTCGAGCTTTGACCAGGTTTGCATTTAGGAGGTGAAGTTTTAGATTCTTATCCTGCGCACCCCACCCCCCTCACGCCTACCCTCGGAAAATCATTTTAACTAATATTTTTTATAAATACAATAGCATTATAAAAACAGCCATCGGGGTTAACCTTTTTTTTTTTTTTTTTTAATATTGAATTTATTGGCTAATTAAATGAAAAAAATAATGCTAAAATTTAAAAAAAAATTTATATTTTAAAAAATTAAGTTAGTGTTAATCTATTCTATCACTTATTTGTTTTTTAATTTAATTTTTTTAAATCTTAAATTTTTTGTACCACTCTACAAAATTTTAGGACTTAAACTAACTTGTACTGTAAAATTAATTTTTTTAAATTTATTCTATTATATATAATTTTTTTAGCTCAAAATTGGATGCGCTTGTATAAATACAAGATAAAAAGATGTAAATATTTTTATATAAATAATATAAAAAATATAAATTATAAGTAAAAATCATTGCATATAAGTTGACACGTGGAAATTTGTATTCTATGTTAGTATTTTAATTTTATTTTATAATAAATATATACATAATATAAAAAAATAAAATAAAAATACTAAATTATAATAGTAAGTTTTATAAAATTACGGTACAAATTTTAAATTTGAATTAATATAAATTAGTTAATAAAATTTATATAATAAAATAATTATTATAATTTTATTGTATAAGTTTAATATTACTTGCAACAAATATAGCCAACCAAATTACACAAAATGCGGACATGACATACGATTAGACAGTATATCAAATTGACAGACATTGTACCACTATATGATATTATATAATTAAAAGAAGAAAATAATAATTTGAGATGATATACTATGAGTTACCAAACCTTGCTACCTTTATTATTCTTTACATTTATTGTGTAACACAATGGCACCAAAAAAATACACTGTGCTCGTAATTAACAGAGTTATGGAATTACTCTGTTAGGATTAATGGTTAATACCAAACTTACAACCTTTTCGGCAGACTTTGTATCATGTATAATATAATTTGTCACCCATCCATATGTAGGGTAAACCCTAGACTTGGACTATAAGAATAAGGGCACAATTGACTCTTAACAAAACTAACAGGGGCAAAGTAGTCTTAAAATATGATAACAGTCAAAGTAACTTGGTTATTTTTCCTTTGTCTTGTTACGGAAATAAAAATTCATGGGCAGTTTGTGATTATGATGATGACAACATTTAGCGTTTTGGAATTTTTGTACAAAAAGAGAAAGAGAAAAGAGAAAACAGCAAAGGTCAAAGGAAGGCAGTTGGGTGTTAATAATAGAAGAGAAATAGGGGTAATGTGTTTTTGGGAAGGAGATCGGAAACTCGTGATAGTTCAGAATGTTTATCTTCTGAAATCCCTGCTTTTTCCTCATTTCTTCTCTTACTCTTTCTCTTTCTGCATCAGAGATTGAGAGAGATAGATAGTAATAGAGTATAATATTGACAGAACAAAGGCAGCAGAAAAGAGAGCAGGTATTATCAGGAATACCACCTTCGTCGCTTCCTTTTCTCGCAATCTTTTCCCTCTTTATCTTTCCCTTTTTCTTATTTGTATGTATATATCTATTCGTTTTTTCATGTTACCGCCTCAAACCTAGACACTTACCATAAGATTGATCGACGGATAAAGAAACCACAGCCCAACTCAACCCTTTTGAAATCGCTGAGGAAGAGGAGAATTTTTTTGTGGGGGGTTTTTAGGGAGAAAAAGAAGGATTTATAGTTACCCATTTGGTTTTGCAGAAGAAAAAACAAAAAGGAAAATGGGTAGTTGTGGGAGAAGTGGAGCTGTGAGGCAGTATATAAGATCAAAAGTCCCTCGTTTGAGATGGACTCCCGAACTTCATCACTGTTTTGTTCATGCTATTGAACGGCTAGGCGGCCATGAAAGTAAGTTGTTTTCTGTTTCTCTCTTTTCAAGTTTTTGTTTGTTTGTTTTTTTGTTTGTTTGCTTTGTTGAGTTTTTGCTTTTGTTGTCTAAAAAGAAAAAGCGATTCTTTTCAGAAGCTACGCCTAAACTTGTTCTTCAGTTGATGGATGTGAAAGGACTCACCATTTCACATGTTAAGAGCCATCTCCAGGTTCGTTTCTTTCTCTCTCTATATCCTTTGTTTTTTTTTTTTTTTTATTTCATATGATTTCTTTAATCTGTTTTCTTTGTTTTCATGACCCTGGTTCAAAATTGTAATCTTTTAAAATATTTTCTCCAAGACTCAGTTTTCTCTCTTTGTTCCCACCAGATGTACAGAAGTATGAGGAGTGACCTGGGCAGACAAGGTATTTAGAGCTTCATCTTTTCATTTGAAATTTCAATCTTTTGAGCTGTATAATTTTTTTGCATGTGCATTAAAGGCAGGCTATTATTTCTAGTTTCCTCTATTGGTTATTATCCAAAGTTAAAATAAAATTGCATCAACTCACATTTCAACGTATGTTTTGGAAATATGGATCTGCAACACTTCATTTATTATATTCCTTCTAGCTACCATAATAGATTAGAAAATATGTTAGCCTGCTTCCTGATCATATCTTCTTATATTGGCATATTTCTTGTGGAATCCACAGCAACCGAAACGACATTTTCTGAATCAAACAGAAGAAGAATACCCATTTGCCTTTTCAACTCTTTCTCTTGTTTAAAGTCGTGAGATGCATGCATTGCCACTTTTTTCCATTTGTTTCCTTTTGTTTAACATATTTTCTGTGTCTTGCTGGCTTTCTGTTTGACAGATAGAAATTCCACCCAACAAAGAAGACAATCTTTTGGACATCATGTTGCTTTAGTTGATGAAATAAACGATCATATTGGTTTTCATCAGCATTCCTCTTCAGAAGCCATTAAAGAATCAGATTCTCAATGTATTTACAGTACCATTCCTGTTCTTCCTTCAAAAAGGTCAGCTTAGCTTAATTAGTGCTTTATTTTATTTTTGCCCTCCTGATTTCAAGCTTTTTACAGTCACCAAAAACGTCACAAAAAGTCAATTGCTTTGTTACCATGTAAAAAATAAAACTAAAGAAGATTTTGCTATTGTATTTGCATTATCTTTTCTTTTCAAGCTCTGGGCTTTATCTTGAAATTCTTTGGTTTCCATTTTCTATTTTCCTCTCAAACAGAGCTAGAGCCGAGACCCGAAGTTCAATATCTGATCATTACTTGCAATGCGGCCAGGGAATATGTGAGACAGCAGCCTCAAATCCGTGCCGTTTTGATGATTACGTGCAGCAGACCAAGAAGGCAAATGAGCATAAGAGAATAAAAGAGAGTTATGGGGTGGGTGGTGATTTCAGATACGAGCAGACTCATTCTTCTAAAGCGATACCCACAACCACTGCCTTCTCTCTGCCACATGATGATGATCGTTATCATCTTCTTCACACTTCCAAACATGCAGCTGCAGTAATGGCAGAAGAATCTGATATAATAATTCATGGTAACAAGGTACACACTTTAGAAAACTGAAACCCCTTTTCTCTTTTTAAATTTTCTATCATGCATTTCTTTTGCCAGCTTTTTTTCCTGAAGGGGTTGAGTGTAATGTTGGTTTTTGGCATCTAAGTTTCTTCTAGTTACAGCCAAAGTCATGTAACTTGTCTTTCTTTCATGTTTTTTCAATGACCTTTGGATGCAAGGGAATATTATCCATGCTTTTTAGGTCAACTTTCGTCAGCTGCATACTTGCCAGTGTATTTTCACTTCATGTCTTTCAATTAAGCTTTTAGAAAATAACTTCCTTAAAGCACTTTGGTTGATCTTTGTATGCAATGCCATATATTCTACAAAATCAACAACTGTTTTCATTTCTGAACATACCTTAATACATCAATTTTCAAACCCTAAGTCAATGTATATCAAATAATAAAAGTAGGTAGAAGAAGTCTTACTTGCACTGAGTGGTCCTGTATAAAATTATAAATGTGGGGGACCCCAATGGAGGTCCAAATAGTAGAAATTCGAAATGAGACTTTTTCGCACTGGAACAGACAATACTTGTTTAGAATCAGCATTCTTATTGTAGTTTTCAGTGGTAGGACTACTCCTTTGTTCAATTCTAGGGCTGCCCTAGCTCTCCAGCTCTTGCTGCCCCTCGTCTCATTTCTTCCAAAACTCAACTTTCATTTTTTTTTTCAGATTGCTTGAAACGATATTTCCTTTTTTGTTTTTTTATCCAAATATGAAAAGCCCTTGTCTGCATTTATCTTTTGTGAAGAAATGTCGCTTCTATTTATAATATTTCTTCGTGGATCTGGTAGTTTTACATAAGAGTGTCATTATTACTTAAGTAGTCATATTCCCATCATTTTAATCAAACAAGGACATATTTTTCCTTGACTAAATTTTAAAACTAGCTATTTGATAATCAAAAGAGATTTTTATCAATTAAACCGACTAGTATACTAGTTGCAGTGAAAATGGAGGATTAAGTAATCCGTGTTATGTATGTATATATGTTTTTCTCAGGTTGACAAGGTAGAGGATCAAACTATTTCGAATGAGGTTATGTATAAACACCATGACAATGTGTTACTGCGAGGAGCAGAAGCAGCTGATAATTTCGCATTGTCGTTATCGCTATCACTGCCTCAACCTTCTTCACAGAGAAGTAATGGTTCTTCAACAAGCGAGATCGGCGGCGAGGCAATCTCATCCTACTCTAGGTCTAACAATAATTTCAAAGATTGCTTTGGTTCTTCAGGAAGAGGGAGATATAACATCAACTTAGATCTATCTATTGCTCTCTGTGGTACCTAGGTTGTGGTATCTATTGTAAAAATATATATTTATATATCTATGATGAATTTTATCTTGGTTTATCTTTGCTAAATTTATTTTTCATAGCGTTTAGCCATTATTGATTCCTCTTTTCTTATGCTTCGTATTTTAGGCTCCCTATATTCAGGTTTAAAATGTATGAGTTGAAGTCGCATGTGCTGCCATGAGCCTGTTACAATATGATTTGATATTTCACTAAGAACGAAAATTTCTTGACCTTATTATAGTCTCGTAAGATAAGAGGTGTTAGTCGACTCATAAAAATTACTTAAATTTGGAAATTGGGGAGGGGCTGGTTAAGTCCTCTCTGTCCTGCTCATTTCCTGCATGGGATTCTCCATCTCTACTCGGTTAAATGTACTGGGAATGGTGCGAGAAACGAGGTTCGAAAACGGAAATAAAATACGGGGTAGGTAGAAAATTGAACTAATATATGGGGTGGAAAATTGAACGGTATTGCGCGGCTTATAGATCCAAAAAGCTAGCGTGTGGTGTTGTATGATATTGTTTACCTGCCTTCGTAAATTTTAAAACTGATGAGAGACGTAACAAAAGACAAGCATGTCTGTGGCGCTCATTGTTATCCTTATCTTTGATTTGGGTTTTGAAAGATTTATTTTTGAAAATATAAAGAGTATGTTGAATATTGTTAAAACAATTAAAGATTAGGTTAAAAAAAAAAAGAAAAAGATAATTAACCTTAAAATTTAAGTCCCAAAAATATTTTGGAACAAGTCACCTTTTATTTTTAAAATGATTGTAATAAATCATTTTGAAAATTAAAATATGTTTCTTTTTGTAGAGTGAAAACATTATATTTCAGACATTTGCTTGAGGATACTTTACCCAAACTAATTTTCTGAAGTGTCAAGTTCTTATTATGTGTACAAAGCATTTTCATTCTTCAATTTTAAATGTCAAAATATTATTAATTTATTGGTAAGTATTTTTCACACGCTCACTAGTATAATTTAATTTTAGAAGTGTAGTATTATTCTTTTTTTTTTTTATTATTAATAATATGTAATAGTGGGGGTAAACTCACACACTAAGTTACATGTACAAATATTCTAAGTATTTATTTTGCAATTATGCCCACTTATCAAATATTGTAGAACTTAAATATTTATAGTGGAGAATAGTGTACCATGCGCTCCTATATAAAAATTTTCTACAACAAAAGCACATGAGATCTTGTTTGCCTCAAATGGTACGCATTTCTAGTTACAATTTGTTAATTTTATTAATCTATTTATGGTCCCACACACCCTACCTAAATCCTACCCACTCATGTACAAATCAAAATAAAAGAAATTCTTCCTCTCATAATTTTTTTTTTTTAATTGCGTCATTACAGTTTTCTACTATCTCCATTAAATAACAAATCTCACATATATAAATATTAAAAAGATATGGAGTAAAAAAAAAAAAAGAAATTACCTATTTATTTAGTTAGATTAAAAATAAAACACAAAATGTATTATTAAATGTCTTTAATTTGAGTGATGTGGTGAGTAAAAAATAAAAAGGAGTGAGACAAATAATTGGTTTAGGTTTGAACGAGACTCTCTCTCTCTCTCTCTCTTTATATATATGTATATATATGTTATATTACCTATTATCATTAGAATACTTGAATTTCTTAGTTTGTAGCAAACTACATACTAGTTAAACAATAAATATAAAATAATTTTTAAATTAATTGGATGTGTTGTGTCATAATATTTTCTATCATCCAAATTATCCCCGCGTCAAAAAATGGTTCACTTTAGCACAATAATTTTACCTTTATCATATGTAACTTTCAAAATGAGAGTAAGTCAAGTTAGATTATTCAACCCCAAACACAAGTTAAACTTCAGAGTGAGGATGAATTAGATTGCTATCTTTATCGTAAGGATGACCTTTAACTACACTCATCTTCATAACAAGAGTGGTTAGATTATATTATTTATCCTTGAACATAAAGCAAACTTTAGACCAAGGACAAATAAGATTGTCATCTTTGTTGTAAGGATAAAGAAAGTTTATCAATTTGAGAAAAAATTAGGTTGTACCTAAGTCATACTTGCAATTAATTTTATTTAATTAAAGTATCTTCATAAAATTTAGAATTTTAATAGAATTTAAAGTACCTTGCAAAATGGTTTGCACATACTTGATGTTGCAAATAGAGTTTTGCATATTGAACATACTAGTAAAAGAAAATAAGATAGTCTAAACATGACCTATCTTTGGCATTGTCGACTTGGTCATATTAGTAGAAAAAATTGCATAAGTTAATTTAAGGGGATTACTTGAACACAAATAATTATGAACCATACTTGATACTTGTGAATCTTGTCTTACGAGCAAAATAACTAAAACACTCTTTGTTGGACACGGGAAAAGAACATCAGATGTATTAACTTTGGTCCACATAGATGTATATGGACCAATAACGACACTTGCTATAGGTAGTTATTCTTACTTCATTACATTCACTAGTAATTTCTTAAGACTAGATCGAAAAAGGAAAATACTTAAGTCATGAATTTTTGGATTATTTGAAAGCTTATGGAATTATGTTCCAATGGACTCTTTTAGCTACATTATAACTTAATAATGTATCCAAAAGAAGAAATCATACATTATTAGATATAATACGTTACATTATAAACTTTGCTGATCATCCTATATCTTGGTTATGTTCTAAAAATCACAAATTATCTATTGAATAGGGTTCCAATGAAATCAGTGTTAGAAACTTCATATGAGATACATTAAGAAAGAAGTCCAATTTTAAGTATATTAAAGTTTGGGATTGTCTTACTTATGTTAAGAGACTTAATCGAGACAAATTTGATTTAAAGAGTGTCAAATGTAGGTTTGTAGGATATCCAAAAAAGTGTGTTGGATATCAGTTCTATCATGTTAAAGAGCAAAGAGTATTGTCTCAGAACATTTTATATTTTTAGAAAATGAGTTTTTAAGTGATATTTATAGAATATAAAAGATGGAACATAAGGAAGTTTTCGAATTGCATCCTATCATTGCTTGTCTAGAAGAACCTGTACGAGAAAATGTAAATATAAAAATTTATAGGTTGACTAGGATTTCTAGATCACTTGAGAGATATGTAGGACATATTGACAAAAGTGAATTTAAAATCTACCTCACATCAAAGGAAGATCTTAAAGCCTACAAAAAAAAAAAAAAAACATTTAGTATCCATTCTTAGAAATAGCTTGATGCCATGAAATTCAAAATAGATTCTATGTACTCTAATCAAATTTAGATTTTGGTTGATGCACCTAAAGTTATTATACTTATAGGTTGCAAATAGATCTTTAAAAGACAGACTGAAATTACAGAAAAAATGAAAACCTATAAAGCAAGCTTGATAGCAAAAGGTTATTGTCAAGGACAAGAAATTGATTTTGATAAAACTTTTTTATTGGTAGCCATGCTTAAATCAATTCGAATTATATTGGCCATTATTACAAACTATGACTATGAAATATGGCAAATAGATGTTAAAATAGGTTTCTTTAATGAAAATCTTGAAAAAGATGTATACATGACACAACTTGAAGGTTTTGCATCCATTACAAATCTTCATAAAGTATACAAGTTACAAAAGTTCATGTATGAACTTCAACAAACTTCTTGTTCTTAGAATATCTATTTTGATGAGACAATCAAATTGTTTGATTTTATTAAAAATTTAGATAATTTATGTGTTTACAAAAAAATTAGTGGTAGTAAGATCACATTCTTAGTATTATATGTAAATGACATATTATTAATTGGGAATGATGTTAGAATGTTATAATCAGTAAAGATTTAGTTATCCAAAATCTTATTTATGAAAGATTTGGATGAGGCATTCTTTATTTTGGGAATAAAAATCTATAGAAATAAATTTAATACGATGTTAAGCTAGTCTTAATTAACATATATAGATAAAGTGTTAAAAAAATTTAGTATGAAAAATTCCAATAGAGGACACATGTCAATAAGTCATATAGTTTATTTTTCCAAAGAAATATCTTCAAGGATTCAAGAGGAGAAAGGATGCTTGAGTAAGATTTTATATACTTTAATTATAAGATTTATCATGTATACTATATTATATATAAGGCTTGATTTAACATATACTATAAATGTTACGAGCAGATATTAGAAGGATTTTGGTAAGGTCACTGGACAGTAGAAAAAAATATCCTTAAGTACTTAAGAAGGATTAAAGAGATGTTTCTTATATATGGAGAAGATGACCAAAAACTCAAGGGTTACATTGACTCAAGTTTCCAATTAGATAAGAATGACAACAAATCTACTTCAAGATATGTGTATGTCTTGAATAGTGGAACAGTAAATTGAAAAAGTTTCAAATAAGAAACTATTGCAAATTTCACTACCGAAGTAGGAGTACATTGCAGCTTTAAAAGATGTAAAGAAGGGTGTTTGAATGAAAAAGTTTATTTTTAAACTTGGTGTGATTCCTACCATTGTTAATCCCATTCCATTGTACTGTGATAACAATGGAGTTATAATATAAGCAAAGGAACCAAGGTCTTATCAGAAATCCTAACATATCTTACGGCAATTTCATATAGTCCATAAGATTGTTGAAATGGATGACTTTTAAGTTGCCAGGGTACTAACAGAGGATAATATAGTAAATTCGCTTAACAAAGTACTATCATAAAAGATGCACTAGAGATATTTTGAGAAAATGAGTTTCAGGTATAATGGTGCTTGGCTTTAAGTGCAAGTGAAAGATATTTATACTCCACAAGCCAACCATGTGATGTTATAATGGACATTTTCTCTTATAAATTTTTTTGATTATTAATAAAATATTTTATTTATGTCATATACTTTTATTATTTGTATACATATTTATATGTATAATGATAAAGTCTATAGAATATTTGTAATATATATTTAATTATAATAAATTTATACTTATGGGATAGATATATTAATAGCATCATTCTTAAAAGTTTTTAGTCATAAGATTTTAGAATGAAATTTTTATAGTTTTAGATAGATTGGTACACACTATACTTATTCAATGAAGAAAGTGATTATTCTCATAAACTACTTGTGTGTGAACACTAAGGTAAGTGTGTAGGTGCTCATTGGAGAATGAATTCATGAAACAAACTCACAGTAGAAATGTCCAAATGATAATTGCATTTAACTATCAATTGAATATTCTTTGTATTAATAATGTAAGTGATTTTTAGACTTAAGAACATTATAGTTATCTTGTGGGTGAAATACTATACTTTGATACTATTTAGAATAGAACTGGATAAGATTCATTATGAGTAGTTATTGGGTATGGTATGACACTCGTAGAGGTAGATGAATGTTCAATAAGGAATCCGTTATCTTTAGTACAGTACGAGAGTGTACTCTATGTGAATAATAGAAATATGATTCAAGAAATCCTTGGTCAAGGTGAAGTATAGGATTGAAAAGTATTTTTCAATAATGATACATTTAATGAATCATAATCTCAAGATTTATTATACATAGCATTAGATATAGAGTTTTTGAAAGTTTACCATGACCTTGATCTAATCAGAATATGGTATGTAGGAAAGATTGAATTGTACAGTAATTAATTACGAAAATATTTATTTTGAAATTTATCACTTTATTATAATGTGAGTAGTTATGATATATTTGCTAGATGTCAATCTTGATCTGTACAAATATTTAATTAATCATGAGATGATTTATTAAATATTAAATGATTTAAAAAGTTTGAGGTGAAATTTTAGTATATGTTTACTATCAATTTTATAATGAATCTATTAAATTATTCCCAAATTAATAAGAAATTTACTTAAGATAATATTTAAGTGTTGAAGAGAATTTTTAAGTGTTGAATCACTTAAATATAATATATTTCTTAAAATGGTATTATGATAGTTAGTATATAATGAGATTATTTATTAATTATTAAGTGAATATAAAATATAATTATATATTAATTAATAAAGTAAATATATGTGATTTATTAAGTGGACAAGTGGTAAAATTATAAGTTAGCACTTGGCACAATTATGACCAAATGAGTGTATTTTGAGACAAAATTAAATTTACTTTAATAAAAGGATGTAACTTACACATGAGATGTATTAATTTAACATATAAAAGTTGAAAGTGGTAGAAAACATGAGAATTTTTACAAAATTCGTAACAAGGGGATTTTTACTCACTTTTGGTTTTTGGATATTAAAATTTTCACTTTTATCTTAAAGAAAACACATCCAAGTTTAAGTAGGTTTAATCAAGGATGGAGAAAACATAGCAGAAGGTTTTCGTGGTCTTTTTAAAGGTTTAAAGAGTTGAACTTTTCAAAAAGTTCAAGAAAAATTCGAGAAACAAATAAGTTGTTTAACTTTTAAGTTTTAAATTTTATCTATTAATTTATTCAACATAAGATCCGGGGTAATAAACATATTAAGAATTTCAATATTCACTTATTTCTTTTGCAAAAGTACTAGACATGTCAAGATAGATTCTTCTAAGTTTGCTATGTGGTTCAAAAAGAAAGGTAAGATTCTTAACTTAGTTGTTTTGAAGTTAATTTAGCTTTAATGCCATCTCATACTTGTTGGATTCACATCAACACCATTATGTAGGGTTATCTAAGGAGCCCAGTGCCAAGTGATGCTGAAAGATTCATTTATGTGTGCAATGGTAATAAAGTTCTCGTTGAGGTAATGTGATCATTTAGATTTCAATTAGAAATTGTTATTTTTCAAATTGGGATGAAACTTATTATGTATTGTCATTTAGACATAATTTAATTAATGTTTCTCGTTTTGAAAAATTTGGTTATTCTTGTTCTTTTGGCAATCGAAAATTTAGTTCTTATTTTAAAAAACTATTTAAGTGTTATTAATACTGGTTCTTTGATTGATAGTGTATATAAATTAGATTTGCCTGCCTGACATGTAAATGAAACTTTGCATATGAATAATTATGAGATAAAGAGAAAATTAATGAATGAAAATTCTCCCATGTTATGGCACAAATGTTTGAAACATATTTCTAAACAAAGGATTCAAAGGCTTATGTAAGAAGGATTTTTTAACTTTCTTGATTTTTCAGTTAATGAAATTTACATTGAATGCATCAAGGGAAAACGAACAAATATCAAGAAAGTAAAAGCCAATAATAGTTCAATGTCTTGGAATTAATACATACAAATATTTGTAGTTCATTTCCTACAGCTTCTTAAATGGCCAATAATATTTTATTACTTCTATAAACGACTATTTTCTTTATGGGTATTTATACTTGATATATGAAAAGTCTCAATCATGAAATGTTTTCAAGGCTTATAAAGTTGAAGTTGAAAATCAACTTAATAAATAATTTAAGGCTGTTAAATTTGATTGTGGTAGTGAATACTATGGTAAATTTGATGAATAAGGTGAAAACGTATAAGACTTTTTGCGAGATACTTAAAATATTATGGCATTGTTCTTAAATACACCGTACTTGGAACACCAAGTTAAAATAGTATAGTTAAGAGACACAATAGAACCCTAAAAGATATTATTAAGAGTATGATTAGTCATTCTTTCTTATTAAAATCACTTTAAGGGGAAGCTTTAAATACCACAATATACATCCATAATCAAGTTTCAAACAATGTAGTGGCTAAAATGGACTAGAAAGAAGCCTAATCTTATTCATTTTTATATGTAGGGCTATCCAATTGAAGAAAGGCCTAAGGGCTAATGAGAGAAAATTGGTCTTAAGAATGATTAATTGTAACTTTGTTGAGTATTCAGAGAGATCAAAATGATTTAAATTTTATTATCACTTTATTAAATCTTTTTTTGAAACAAGGAATGCAAAATTCATTGTAGATATTAAGAATTGTGGAAGCTTACCACTTAGGAACATTGTCTTTGAAGAGAAATATGATAATATTTCTACAGTTGCAGCTAATAATGTTCAAGTGCTCACACCTATCATTTCATAGGATGCAAATACATATATTCAAGATATTTCTAAGTTACCTCCAATTATTTTGAAGGAAGAAGCTTTAATCCACGTGCAAGAACCACAACAACCTTAAATGAAGTACTCTTGCATATATTCACTAAAGAGAGAAGATTATCAATTTTGAATCAATACGCAGTGTATCTTCAATACCATGATTTTAATATATGATTGAAAGATGATTTAATATCTTTCAATCAAGCCAAGCAAAGTGTGAACTCTCTAAGGTGGATAAAAGCCATGAAGAATAAGATGAAATCAATTAAAGATAATGATGTTTGAGATCTTGTTGAATTGACTATAATTACGAAATTGATTAGTAGCAAATGAATTTTTAAAACTAAGTGAGATTCAAACAACAATGTCAAAAGATATGAAGCACGTATTATTGTTAAAGGCGTTGTACTCAAAAGGAATGTGTTGATCATAAAGAGACTATCTTTTCAATTTAATCAAAACTCTTTTAGATTTATAATGGCACTTGTAACTCATTATAATTTAGAATTATATCATATAAATATAAAGACTCCATTTCTCAATAGTGACATTAAAGAAACCATATATGACAATCATATAATTTTTAATCTAAAGAATTAAAATATTCGAGGTGTAAATTAAGGATATCCATCTATGTTTTAAAGTAGGCATCACATCAATGGCATTGAAAATTTGATCAAGTGATTATCTCTTTTGGTTTTGTTGAAAATACTATTGATTAATGCATTTATCAAGATTAATGGGAGTAAATTTATTTTCTTGGTTCTATATGTTGAGGTTATTCTACTAGTAAGTAGCAATATAAGGCTATTGTATGAGACCAAAAGATTTTTTGTCAAAGAATTTTGAAATGAAAGATCTTGAGAATACATCTTTTGTTTTGGACATACACATCCACTGTGACTATAAAAATGGTATACTTAGTTTAGTACAAAATGCACATATCAATAAAGTGCTTAATAGATTTGGCATGAAGAATTGTGCACTAGATGATGATGCCATTGCTAAAAGTGATAAATTTAGTTTTTTCCAATGTCCGAAGAATAACATTAAGAGAATGACGATGAACAAGATTTCTTATGCTTTGACAATAAAAAGTCTCATGTCTACTCAAGTATGTATGTGTCTGGATTTGCCTATGTAGTTAGAATGCTTAACAGATATTTAAATAATCTTGGCATGGATTATTAGAAAGCAACAAAATGAGTTATGCAATATTTAAAGTGAACGAAATATTTCATCCTTACATATTGGATATTTGATCACCTAGAGATTATGGGGTATTCTAACTTTAATTTTGCCAATTGTCTTGATAACAGAATATTCACTTTAGGCTATATTTTCATTTTAACTAGAAGGGCCGTGCTATGGAAAAGTGTTAAATAGACACTTATAGCATCTTTTCCCATAAAAGTAGAGTTTATTGCTTGCTATAAGGTGCCAAACCATGGAATATGGTTACAAAATTTTATCATAGGGCTAACAATTATGGATTATTCTATAAAACCATTGAAAATTATTTGTGACAATAAAGCCATTGAATTGTATTTCCAGAATAATAGAAGCTCATTAAAATCAAAGCACATTGACGTTAAGTTTTTTATTGTTAAAGAGAGAGTGCAGAATTTTCAAGTGTTAATTGAAAATATTAGTATGGACCTCATAATTGTATATTCGCTCACGAAGGGCTTACTACCTAAATTATTCCATGAACATGTAACTAGTATAGGTGTGGTTTATATGGTATAGTGGGATGTTGTTTGTTAATGTGCTATCATACTTGACATGTTTCATTGATAAATTAAAGTTTGTTTGTTTGTTTGTTTAAATTTTAAAATAAAGTTATATCTTTCAATTGTTGTTATGCATAAAGTCTTGAAAACATATTATTGAAGTTGTATTAAGCTGCAATGTAGGACTAATTGGAAATTGGCATAATAAGGGATTACATTACATGTAATCTCCATGCTACATATCCATACTTGATCTATGTTGTTGATTATATTGATTTTTGTGACCGTTGATGAGTCTTGTTATGAGAAAAAGAGTGACAAAGGCCTTTTTGAACTAACATTAATATTATTGATGAACCAAATTAGTTAAGATAATACTCATTGAAGATAGTAAAAGTTGAGCTCATAAAATTTTGCAATATACAATTATTTATAAATATATGTCATCTAAGTGGGAGATAATTGTTATAAATTTATTGGATCTACATATTAATCATATATTGTAAATTGTCTATATTTGAGTAATGTCATTAATCATGTTACAAAGTAATTAATTAATTAGAGTAATTGAGTTATTCAGATAGATCTTTATATTAGTAAAAACTCCAATGTGCAAAGCCCATACGTTATATTTTATTTTATTATTATGATGAGCCATAACAAAATAAAATCACTACAATATACAATGGTAAGGTTCTTGGTTTAAAAGACACTCTATTTTTACTATTTCATATCCCATTAGTAGAATACGTTGTTAAAATACACTCTTTCGGCCTTCGTTTGAGCAAAGTAGCATGGAACAACAAGCCATTTTACTTTTAAGCCATGACAATCTCACTTAAATTATAAGAATATACATAATATTAATACAACATAGTCCCCGACCAGAACCACACGTGTAAGTTTCCTTGCATTAGGATCTTTCTTAGTCTTCTTTGGTCCGAAATAGCCGTACGCACCCTTTCATATTCATCTTTGGAGGTAGTTTTCCAATCACCATTGTAGCTTCGTAGTCTAGGAGTGTCTATGCCAATGCTTGGACTGATTAAAGATGCAATTAAATACCTCGGCTAAAGGAATCCACAAATTTGAAGGCTAAAAAAAAATCCTTCTCCTCATTGTCCTTTAATACCTTAGGCCCTTTCCCAAAATGGAGATTTGACATTGTTTGGCTAGCAAAAAAATTATAATGAATTTTTTAAGAAAACGAGAAGAAGGCCTTTCTTTTATTTGCTAAAAGAATACTGAGAAAAGTTACATTTTTTAACAATTCCAAAAGTATTTATACTAATAACTAATTCTTCCTATACTTCGGACTATGTAACTAACTAATAACAACTAAAACTAACTCTAAACACCAATTACTCTAACTATCATTAGCTTCTTTACACCGTTATCACTCTAGAATCTACTGTTCTTCAGACTTAATACTTGATTAGTTGAATTAGTTGAATTAGTAGCTTGGACATCCCCCCTTAAGCTGAATGATATTGAGAAGACATTTAGCTTGGAATGAAAATATTGACAAGTGGTCGCAAAGAGAAGCTTGGTGAGAACATTTTGCAATCTGTTTAAGAGAAGGAACATAATGAATATCTAGTTGCTGATTAAGAACACAATCACGAACAAAATGAACATTCAGTTCAATATGCTTAGTTCTTAAATGAAAAACTGGATTTTCGGCTAAAGAAATGACATTTTGGTTATCATATTAAAGAATAGGAACTACATAAGGAAGCATGTTTATTTCAAACAACTAAGAAGATAACTTGGCAAGCTCAGTTGATGCAGCAGCTAAGGCATGATATTTTGATTCAGTGTTATAACGAGTAACAACTTGCTGCTTTTTAGATGACTAAGATATAAGATTATTTTTGAGAAAAATACAATAAGTACCAATTGATTTGTAATCATTTAGATCACATCCTCAATTAGCATTTGAGAAACCAGTTAACTCAAGTTTTCTTGTGTGAAAAAAATTGAAGACCAAGATTAGAAAAGCCTTATAGATATCGTAATAAATATTTACAAGCTGACCAATGAATAGTAAAAAAATTGAATAGAAATTAGCTAAGATGATTCATAGTATAAGAGATGTTTGGTATGGTAATTGTAAGATATTGAAGACTGCCAACTATATTGTGATAAAATAAAGGACCTAAGAAAAGATCACCACTAGATTTTGATAGCTTAACATTGAATAACATTGGTGTATCATATGGCTTACATTCTAGCATGTCATTTTTGTGTAATAGATCTTTAATATATTTACTCTGAGATAAATGGAATTTGATAGTAGATGTATAAACCCTAATGCCTAAAAAATAATGCAAGGATCTTAGATCTTTCAAGACAAAGACATCATGTAAAAAAGTAATAAACTTATCAATCCGTTAAAAATTTAAACTAGTTATAATAATATCATCAACATACACCAGAATAAGGAGCACAAAAGATAAAGATCTTATAAAGAACAATGAAGTACTTGCCTTAGAATTCACAAAACTTTGCTGAGTCAGAAACAGTTTGAGCTTGTCATACTTGGCTTGTGGTGCTTGTTTAAGTCCACATATAGCTTTTGATAACTTACAAACTTGCTGAGAATAAAGAATATTAACAAATCCATCTGGTTGCTACATATATACTGCCTATTGTAGATCACCATTTAAGAAAGTATTATTAATATCTAGTTGATGAATGTCTCATTTCCTTATGACTGCTATGCTTAAAACAACACTTATAATTGCTGGTGTAACTACTGGACTAAATGTGTCTGAAAAATTGATACCATGAGTTTGATAAAACCTCTTTGCAATCAATTGAGCTTTATATTTAGACATTAAACCATTTACATTATATTTCATACGAAATGCCCATTTACAACCAATAATTTTCATATCTTGAGTTAGAGAAACAAGAGTCTAAGTGTTATTTTTTGGTAAAGCTAAGTATTCTGACTTCATGGCTTCTTTCTATTGAGGAATGAGCATTACTTCCTTTGCTGTGGTAGGTAACAATTTACTAGTATGTACATGATAAGTTTTAGGTTTAAAAATGTTATATTTAGCTCATGTTAACATGGGATGATGATTTTGAATAGAAATAAGTGGTGAAGAAACAGAGAAAGAAGGTATGATTGATCGCACATTCTTACAAGGATTTAAGGTAAATACAATTGGAGATACTGAGGGAGAAGATGGTACTTAAGAGGTTGACTGTGAAATTACAAGATCTTGTTGAGAAGAACTTGTTAAATTGCTAAAGACAAGAAACTGACTAACAAGAGGAATAGAAGATATGGGAATTGAAAATAGAGGATTTGATCAATTTGACTGAGAAAACACTAAATGATTTGAATAAAGAAATGATTTTTCATAAAACATAACATGTTTAGCAATAAAAGGTTTCCCTGATAATAGATCAAGACATTTGTAACCTTTATGCAAAGGACTATATTCAATGAATATACACTTAGTTGATCGAAAGGTTAATTTATTCTTGTTATAGCTTTGAATGAAAGAAAAACTGAGCATCTGAACACCTTTAAGAAAGAATAGTCATATGCATATTTGTGAAGCAATTCAAAAGGTGGTTTCTAAAATAATGTAGCACTTGACAGCCAATTGATGAGAAAAATTGAATAATGAAATGTATCCTGCTAAGAATGAAGTAGAAGTGATTCTTGTGATAATAAGGTCAAGCCCAATTCAACAATATGTCAATATTTTTTTCTTAATAATTTCATTTTAATGATGTGTATGGGGATAAGAATATCAATAGAGAATCCTTTGTTGTAAAAAAAAAAAAATAGAGCAAAAACCTTGAACTCTCATCCTTCATCAGTATGCAAGCACTAAATAAAATAAGAAAATTATTTTTCAACTCGCAGTTTGAACTGCTTACACAATAACAAGGCATCAGATTTGAGTTTCAGTGAAAACACTTATGTATATTTAGTGAAATTATTAACAAAGCTAATGTAATAGTTGAAACCATCTCTAGAAAGTTCAAAAGAAGGACCTTATAAATCAGCATGACCAACTTTTAAAGGATTTCTTGTTTTTATTGATGAAATAGAAAAATGAAGTTTGTGACTTTAATCATATTGACAAGCATTACAAAAAAAAAATATCTTGATTTTTATTGAAATGAGACAATTGCTTACAGGTTTGCAATACAATCTTCAAGACCTTTAGACAAGGATGCCCTAACCTTTGATAAAGTATATCTAAAGAATATGTTGTATTTTCAAAGTTGCTGGTAAAATGTACAAGAAACGATTAAACTAGTTGACATAGTACCATTATTGCAAGAGTTTGAGTTGAAGGATGCATCAAAAGAACAAAACGAAAGCATACTTTGGGATATATTTGTTTTATTTTTAGAATTGATAAAACTGAAATTCAAAGAAGAAGGTAACGACAACCTACACAGGCCCTTCACAGTAACATCCTTTGACAGTAGCACTCCCCTATTTTTATCTTTAATGAAACAAAAATTATCAGAAAACTCAATTGTTAGACTGTTATTTGATACAAGTTTTGATGCACTTATCAGATTTTTGGTCATGTTGGGAACACATAGTGCATTTTTCAACACAATCTTACAATTTTGTGAGGTATGTGTTAATGAATTAAGAGACAAGGTTATGACACCAATATGCGTAATTTGCAAACCTTTTTCATTTCCAATAATAAGCTTATCATTACCTCTGAAATTTTCACATATTGACAAATTCTGTATGTCATTTGTCAAGTGATATGTTGCACCACTATTAATATACCATCTTTCATTAGCCATCCCTTCAACATTAACAACATATGCTTCTTTTGCTCATTAATTAGTTTGCTGCTTTTGGAAAGAGTGTTGATAATATTGCTGATGGTATTGATTTTGTGGTGGTGTAAGCATAAATTTCCTATTCAAACGATGAAAACAAGCAGTAGTAGTATGTCCATATTTGAAACAAATATAGCAAATTGGTTTATTTCCCCCTCGACCTTCATTAAAAGATCTACCACTTTGGAAACCTTTGCCAGCCTGAGGTCCTCTAAAATTCACATTTTCTCTTCCCGAATTATTAAAGCTAGCATTTTGAAAGTTTTGCTGTCAAAACCCCCCTTTGTTTTGAATCTTTTTCTAATAATTTCTTGTCTGTGCATAATTTTCATGATTTTCCTTCAACAAGGCAAAATTTTGTTGTTCGAGTCTACACCGATGTGTTAATAGTATTGAATAGACATCATGAATGCTAACATTATCTCCTATACTAGTTATATGCACTGTAATAGGATTATACTCTAAGTTTAAGTCATCAAGAACATATAAGATAAAGTTATTGTTAGATATAGGATTACCTGTTGCAGCAAGGTTATTAGGCAAATTTTTCATCTTCAAAAAATACTCTACTATTGACAAATATTCCTTCTTCATAGACTGTAATTAAAATTGCAATTAAAGTACCTTAACTTTCGATTGTGATCTAAATTATTTTTTTAGTGCATTTCACACATCAAATGATGTCTTACAACTAATTACAAGACTCGAAACTGCTTCACTCATCGAGAAAAGAATCCAACCAAGAAGAAGCTGATCTTACTTTCTTTAGATTGTGAATTTAGGATTTTCAATCAGTTGATCTAAATTTTCGATTGACAAAAATTTAGTTGGAATCACCTTACTGCCACTAATATATTCTTCAAGACCATTGACTCTTATTGAAGGCAAGATCTGTGACTTCCAAATTAACAATTAGTATCATAGTCCATTTATTTTTATTACCTGCATAGTTACTTTACTTAGTGTGGTTGTGATTTATCATGTAGTATTCGTTAATTTATTTAATCAATATTGTTATTTTTTGTTAATTATTTGATGAATGTTTATAGGTTTTAATTTATAATACAGTTTATTTGTATTTTTATTTTGGGATTGTAACATAAGGGGTGTTGGAATAAAGCCATAATTTTCTTTTTAATTCATTATTTTATATTTCATAGAAAATAGAACTTGTATTGTAACTGTTAAATTGAAAATTGTAAAAGAATTTTGTAAAGGCTATGGCAGAAATTCGAAAGAAATTGAAGATGCGGAGGCCACCGTGGCTCTATTTGGTGTAGAGTGCTGCTGGAATAAGAAAGAACAAAACCCTATTTTTCAAATTTTTTTGGAAAATAATATAAAAGTCCTAATGTTTTATGAAATTTAAAACTTTATGATATTTTGATACTTTTGATATTAAGACCCTAGACTATTTGCATTTAGACTCAGATTTAAATGGTTAAGGGGGTTATACAAATATGGGAAAGCTCATTAATTTTGTTATTGGTCAATTAGTTTATTTTCATAAATAATTTTTTTAGACAAACTTAAAATTAAAAATTTGGACTTGTTCTAATTAAAAACATTTTGTCAAAAGCTCAAATGAGTATTTTATTTTGAGGGCCCAACTTGCTTTTATTTTTAATGAATTAAAAGAAAAACAAAAGCCCAAAATAACTAAAACCCAAATGCAATGACAAATACAGGATTATAGGAAGATGGATATTAAAGAGAAAAAGCCCAAGTGTAATTTTTTTTTTTCAAATTTAGGCTTTATTTTAATATTTCTTTCTAGAAAAATCATAGATTAAGGCTTAGTTTTATATTTTTCTTTTGATTGATTGTATGAATAACATGTCATATAAATTAAAAGGTATCATATTGGTATGTCCATGCATAAATAAATTGTATTGATATTAATGTTCTAATAAGATTAGGATAATATCATTAAATTTTAATATTAAATTATTTTATTATATATAAAATTAAAAATTAATGGGTCATGTCAATATTATGAATTAATTAGAATATTAAGTTAAAAACTTTAGCTTATAAAATTTGAGTGAGAGAGGGCTTAAGGCATAAAGCCTATAGTCTTAATTGTTAGTTAGGTTAATACCTAATCTCAAATCTCGTAAGTTCCTTACAAAGGGTATTAATAAAAACTAGCTACTAGATAGAATTTCTTTAACTATTGCCTAGCAAGATTGTCATTCTTTGATGCATCGATGTCATGCTCCAATATAGGAGTAGGTGATTTTTAATTTGAAAATCAAATTATTAAATAAAAAATATATTATTAATCAAGAAGTCAAAGTTGTTTTGGGCGCTTTCAAAACAAGTCAAAGTATACAATTTATTAAATCTCACAGAAAAATTTATACACTTGCATAATCTATACTCAAAAATTTGATAATTTAAACATAAACAAATAAGAATGTACCAAATATCAAGTAACTAGAAATCCACTTAATGTTTCTTTGAGTACTTTAGAGTGCTAACTCATTCCTCAGTATCTAAATCATGCTTAAATTGCCCTGGAGAGGGAAAAAGAAAGAGTGAGTAAAACCACAATATTTAGTAGGGATAAATATCACTTCCTAAGTTAATTCTTACTAGAAAGTGTGCATAGTTAGTAGAAAAATATTTTATGGCAATTTCTAATATAATCACCAATGATGCTAAACTTTAACAAGTTCTATTGTTTACACATATTTTGCATTATACAGCAAAAATAAGCTTCCTACCTTAAATTAAACCATATGAATTAAGTATGTGATCACACATGCCAATGATAGCCATAACGGGGCTATGAAATAATCGCATCAATAATAGCCACAATAGGGCTCACAAACATCGCACCATGTGCAAGTTTAAGGTCTTATACCTGAGGACATGCCAATGACGACCCATCCAATCAATTGTGAACAACAAAATAATATTCATATTCATTTTCCTATTTATATCATTCTTAATTAAAAATTTGGATATCATAATGGCATACAATTGATAAAACACCATGCATAACTAAAATAAGTGATATAATCTCTACCTTATTTGTTTCGATTCATGTATTTTTCAAATTTAGAAATTTGTTTAGTCAATATGACATTGCGGTTGAATTTTTCTTGTTGAAACGAGTTCAACAAACGTCTTTAGGGGCAAAAATGATGTTCAAAAGGCTTATAATATCACTTTGATTGAAAGTTGACTATTGATCGGTCAACTCCATTTTTTAACGGTGGTGGCAAAAATTTTGATGATTTAAGAATAGGTCTTAGCTCATCATGTAGTTTTCAATATCTTGAGTCTAAGGGTAGTGTTCGTTTCTTCGTTCGATGTATCTTTTTTGAAAATGTAGCCATAATGTCGGGGCTTCTGTAACATCAATGGAAAAATTTTAGTGACTTTTTTGTTTAATTTTTCTAATATTTTGTTATACTCATTGAGCTAATTTTATTAGTATGTTTAATTACTCGGAAAGAGATCAAAATTAATAAACAAATTGAGTTAAAAAAATTCTAAAATTTTAAATGAAATTGGTAAAGCATTAGAGGTTGGATTAAGGTGATGCCAATAGCGATGGAACGAAAACATCAAGTAAGGGTAATATGAAAATCATGGTCATAGAAGGTTAGAAAGTGCTTTGTCGGTACTTGCTAGAATTTGGTCGAAAAAGATAAAAGAGAGAGAAAGTGTAAAGTCTTCTTTGTAAATTTGAAAAATTTTGATGAATTTGCAAAATCACTCTAAATATTTTTAAAATTATACTTGGACCACAAATATTTTTAAATTATTTAATTTCATCCTTTTTTTTTAACAATTTAGTTCTTTCAAAAAATTACATAAATATGAAATATTTATTACAATATCTACATATTTATTTAACAATTTTTAGGGTGTGATAATTTCTATCCTCTTAAGAAAAACTTCATGCTCAAAATTCATTATATTTCTTTTAAAGTTAAATAAATAAAGATAATACTCTTGAACTTTAAATTTGAGCTACCAAATAGCATTTTCTTTATTATGATACTGTTTTAAAATCTTAGTAAGAGGAATTTCTCTCATAGGAAGGATATCAACCTTTCAATCTAAAATTTCAACTAGTGTCCTAAGTCATATCCTTCTATAGTGAAACCTCAATTCACTAGATGATAAAAGTGAGGTCTAGCTGATACTTTGTTAACATTGAAATGTGACAAAAGTTTTATGCATGTAGGACATTTATGGTGGTAGGACCATCTTATATGTAATAGGGCCCACCTTCTCAAGAATCTCAAAATGTCTAGCATATCTTAGTGCCAACTTGTTTTTGACTATAAATTAAATAATTTTATAAGTTAAATCTTTAAGAAGGCATAATTTCCAACTATGAAATCTAAGAGTTTACTTGATGCAAACCTGAAACCTAACAACTTCAATTGGAATTGAAACTCTAAAAAAGCTAAAATTCATATTAAAGAATATTAATCCAATGATTAAAGGATTTAAGAACTAAAAGTAAAGACTTTGACCTAATGATTCATTAATCACAAACAAAAAGTATAAGAAAAAATATGAATGCCATAAGAAATTTTTTTTGATAAGTTTATTAAATTTTTTGAAGAATTAAAGAGAAAAGCAATACTTTCAATCTTAATTGAATAAAATCTAATCTTTAATTCTCGTTTAAGTGGCTCGGACTTGTACTTAGAAACAACTTTATTTTTCTTCCTCTAATTAGTTCTCTATAAAGAAGATGAACCAAAATTTTAAGCTAGCCTATTCCTTTCATTTTAGTTATTGTTTTATCTTTATAACCATATGCACTATATCCTCTAACTCCATATAATGTTGCAATTATGATATCCTCATTTAAAAATCTAGCTATAATAACTTTTTTATCTTTCTCTACATTGGCCATAATCATGGTTACTTTTATCTCTTTCTTAGACCCTTAGGTAAGATTTTACAATTTTTGATAAAAATCTTTATAATAATAGTTAGTGATAAAATACCTTCTCATAATAGTTTTTAACTCACCCCAAAACTTAATAGGTTTTTCATGATTTTTCTTTTAATTTATTATTAATTGATCTTATTATATGATTGTATAATCAGTAAATTCAATAACAACCAATTTTACATCTTTCTTTTTTGAATAATTATAGCAATCAATATCAACTTTACCTTTTTTTCCTATTCTAAGTAGGCTTCTAGTTCATTTCACCCTTGGAAAGGATGTATTTTTATTTTAATATTTTTTAAGTTTCTATCTATCACATCACGACCCTTGTATTCTTTCTTAGCTCCTTTATCACACCTTTTTAACCTTGGTTCAAATTTAACTATATTAAATATTGACTTTTTATCCTTTTTATGTATATTCTCATCCTTATTATCTCCCTTAAAATCTTTTATAGGTATATGCAATTGAAGAACTTTGACCCAATACTTAAAGGAATCTCTGCTTTAATATCAAACTAATGAAAATCTAAGAATATAAATCTTGAATTCCAACAACTTGAATTAGAATTTAAGTCCTAAGAAAACTAAGATTTATATTAAAAAACTTTGACCCAATGATTAAAAGAGTCAAGAATCAATGGCAAAGACCTCGACCAAATGATTTACTAACCACGAACGAAAAATAAGAAAATGATTTAAACCCTATAAGAGAGATTTTTTGATAAGTTCACAAAATTTTTTAAAAAATAAAAATGAAGAGCAATTGAATTTTTTTTTATAATATTTTTTTAAACATCTTTATATAAGGTTTACAATTAAAATTTCAAACAATATAGGATTAAAATTCCTAATTTAAAATAGTTAGGAATAAAATTTCTGAAATAATAAAAAATTAATTAATTAAAACTCGATTTTATACTTGATTTCATGTTTGATGTTAATCTCGAATCTTGTTCAACTATACCACATTTCATTTTTTTCCATTAGTATTATATTTTGATATCTTTATACATCTTGCTATTTCCTGAGTATACAACAAACCTAAATTGATGCACATCTACCAATATATCATCTTTAAGTTTAGAATAGTTTAATACAATTAACTTTCTATTACAATAAAGAATTTCATCTGTAAGTATTCTTAATTATCCAACTATTCACCATTATATAGTTAATTCATCTTATTCTTAAATCTTCATTTTGTCACTGTCTTTGTTTCATTATCACAATAAGCATTGAAACTATAACTCTATTATAAATATAAGCTAGATGGCCATTTTTATGATATAGCAAATCAAAATCTTGAATTGTTATCTTCCAATCCTTTAAAGTTAAAATTAAAAATTTTTACTGGGTTTACAGCTCATAGCATTAGCTACTACATTGATTTTTTTAAGATAAATTTAAATAATAACGTCATAATTCCTATAGACTCTACCCATCGTAGTTACCTCAAGCTCAAATCTCATTTAGTGAAAAGATACTTCAATTTTTTGTAATTAGAGTATAACTCAAACTTAGAACCATAAAAGTAATATCTTCAAATCTTTAAGGCAAAAATTATAATAGCTAACTAAAGGTCATATGTAGGGTGATTTCTTTTGTGAGGTTTTGACTACTAGGCTATCACCCTACCATTTTACATTAAAATACATCATAATTTAGTACTAAAAGTATTTGTATGAATTGTATATGGTTTGTTAGCATTGGATACTATGAGGACTAGTGCAGTAGTTAATTTGTTTTTCAAATTCAAGAAAGCCTCTTCACACTTGTCATCTTAAACAAAGTTAACTTATTTATTAAATTTGTCAATGGCCTAGCTGTTTAAAAGAAGTTTTCAATAAGATGTTAATAATGAATAACTATTCTTATACAATTTTGCATATTTGATACATTCTTAAGTCTTTCTCAAAGTAGTACAACCTTTATCTTAGTTAGATATACTGATATATTATCCTTGGAAGCAATGTGGCCTAGGAACTTGACTTCTGCCATTTAGAAATCATCACATTTCTCCCTCTTAATTTAAGGTCTCATAAAGATTGCATAAAAATCTTTAAGTATCTCTCGTGTTCTTTTCAAGTCTTGGAATATATTAGAATATCATTGATGAACATAATGACAAATCAATTTTAAAAAAGTCTAAATACCTTATTTATGAGATCTATAAAAGCTACTATATATAAGTTAGCCTAAATGGCATAATTAAAATTCAAAGTGCCTATATCAAGTTCTAAATGCTGTGTTTGATATATTGTCACCTTTGATCCTTAGTTAACAGTATCTTGATCTCAAATCAATTTTTAAAAAAAGACTTTGAAGCACCTAATTGGTCAATTAACTCATCAATTTGAGGCAATCAATACTTGTTCTTGATTGTAACTTGGTTTAACTATCAATAATCAGCACATAATTGTAGAAAACTATCATACTTCTTAACAAACAACAATGGAGATTCCTAAAAGGAAACACTCAAGCATATAAATCTCTTTTGCAATTTTGACAACTTAGTTAATGCCATACGTATGGAGATAAGAATTAAAGAAATACAAAACTCTTTTTCCTTGTTTAATAGTAATCCAAGCAATTAATTAGGAAACACATTAAGAAAATCATCAATTATTAATACAAATAAAGTTTTTTCAACAATGATTGACATGCTCTTCACTAACCAAAGTATCCAAAACTCTAGAATTTCTTTTTCCACCAAGACATGCCTTAAGAATTGAACTAGATAATCCCATACTTGAACTAATTTGATATGCCACCAACTCTTTACTTTTTTTGTAAAATATGACTTTCTTATTATAGTAGTCATCTATAATTTAATAATTATACAACAAATCTATACCTATGATTACACTAAACTTGTGCATAGGTATCACAATTAAATCATTAACTTATGTGTTCAACAATTTCACGTTTATATTTGTACACAATAAGTACTCTAGAAAATACCTCTCATAATGTCAAACATTTTCTTTATGGTGTTGAGCCATTTTTCACTTGTATTAGGAGCAAGTTATTCTTCAAAAATTAGCAACTCTACTACTTAAGCTCTTTAACCATTACTACCTTACATGTCTCATCATTTTGCTCTTTACCACAATTTGGCATAGTCTTACAAGCCTCAAATATATTAGTCATATGCTGTAAATTAATTATTGAACTAGCGTGACAAGCAAACACTCTTCATGGAGTCATTCTATTAATAATGTATCATTTTATCATACTTTAGCACTAAAATGATGCATACGGACCAAAGCGAATGAAAACAATAAAATTAAACTTTAAAACTCCTATTTACATGTGTCATATCTTGAGAAAGTATAACCATACTTTGATATTAAAAATGTTATCATGTCTTAAAATAGGGTTAGTAACTTTTATGTTAAAAAGTTAAACTATTAAATTAAAATTTACTATTAGCCAAGAAGTCAAATGTATCCTAAAATCCTTTAAAACAGGTCAAAATATAAACCTATTAAAATCTCACAAGATACTTGCTACTTTTTTAAAATGAATAAATTTACATTTAAGTAGTCTATATAAATCATCATTTAGTTGAAAGTCTGATAATTTAAATGTAAGTGAATTGGAACATAACATATATCGAGCAGTTGAAGCCCACTTGATATGTCTTCGAGTCATTTAGAGTGCTAATTAACTTCTCATTATCCATGTCGCATTCAAACTTTTCTGAAGGAAAAAAAGGAAGGAGTGAGCAAAATCACAATATTCGTTAGGCATAAATATCACTAATCTAAGTTAGTTTTTGTTAAAATATTTGTATAGTTAGCAGCAAAATAATTTATGTCAATTCTTAATATAATCACCGATGATGCTAAACTTTAAAAAATTTCACAATTTATACATAATATATATTATACAACTAGAATAAGCAACATCCAATAAAATAAACCAAGTGAATTAAGTACGTGATTACGCATGTTAACGATAGCCACAATAGGACTGTAAAATAATCGCATCAACTATAGGCACAGTAGGGCCATGAAATAATTGCACCAACAATAGCCACAACAAAGCTTGCAAACAACATTCCATGCACAAGTTTAGGGTCTCACCTAAGGATATACTAATGCCATACCATCCAATCGATTGCGAATAACAAAGCAATGTTCATATTGATTTTCATATTCATATCATTTTCAATTACAAATTAGGCATTATAACGACATAAAATTGATAAAACACCATGCACACTATTTATCAAAATAAAAAATTTAATATCCACAATTGTTTTGACATGCTATATGTGTAAGATATACCACCTAAGCAATTCATCATAAAACAGCATGATTAATTTAAAATGATTTAATTTAATTTCATACCATAATCATAATTGTACATGTATATGTATGTATGTGTGTGTATTCAATTTGTTTTTAAATATATATATATATATATATGTTCAATATATTTTTAAAATGCATAACTAAAATAATTGATAGAATCCCTATCTCATTCTCCTCTATTTACTTGTTCGTTTGAAAAGTCATTTGGTCAATTTAAGATTGCAGTTAAATTTCTTTTATTGAAACAAGTCTCGTAGATGTCTTTGAGGGTGAAAATGATGTTCCAAAGGCCCAGAATGTCATTTTGATCCAAAGTTAACCGTTGACTGGTTAACTCCACCAGTCAATGGTGGAGGTGACTAATGATTTTACAATTTGAGGGATAGTGTTAGCCTATCTTATTAGTTTTTGACATCTTGAGTTTAATGGTGGTGTCCCTTTTTTTGTCAAATGTATTATTCATTGAAAATCTAGCAAAAAATTCGTAGCTTTGACAATGTTAATGAAAAAATTTTGGTAACTTTTGTGTCTAATGCTTTTAATGTTTTGGAGCTAATTTTACTGATGCGATTAATTTCTGAAGAGGAGGTCGAACTTTGTCAAAATATTGAATTAAAAAAAATTTTGAAACTTTAAATGAAATTTAATAAAACGTCGAAGGTGGAATTAAGGTGAGGTCGGTGGTGGTTGAATGAAAATGTCAAGTAGGCCATGTGGTTTGAAAATCCTGGCAATTAGAGGACTCGTTGCAGCTTGTTGCAATTGAATTGGAAACAATGAAGAGGGAGAAGGCGTGGGATTTTCTTTGTAAATTTTAAAACTTTTAGTATTTATAGAAAAACTATGATGAATTTACAAAACCACTCCAACTCTTTCCAAAATTATACTTGGTCATAAACATTTTTAAATTATTCAATTTCATCCAAATGTTTTTAATTTAATCCTCCCAAAAAACTACAAAAATTTAAAATATTTATTACAATATTTACATATTTATTTTAGAATTTTAAGGTTTTGATGATTGAACTCCCTTCCACTTTTTTCAAGGAGATCAATTCACTTGATGTTGTTGAACTCCCTTAAACTAGCAATTTTTTTTTCCACCAAAGAAAATTTTGTTCCTCTCCTGAAGAACAATACTAAAACATCTTAACAATACCTAAGATATTAACTCTCTAAATTTATTAAAACAAAAATAATGCACAAGGCTGTATGAATTGCGTGCCCAAGACTTATTACTAAATTTAAAAGGAATAAACTTTCTAAATAGGAATTTTTTTTTTTTCTAACTAAAAGTCTTGTTTTCTGAATAAGTCATCTCTCATATGAGTTGTAGAATTGTTATTCATTGTTTTCTAGTTACGCTTGATAACAACAATTCCTAAAATAATTAGAAAACTTAAACATCACATGAAGAATTAAACCTGGACGTCCTAGATTGTTACAACATAATTGTAACAAAAATTCTATTTCCAAATATATCAATGAAACTTGTCATTAATTCACGCATGGTAATTTGCCATAAGAACTGACTCTGAAAATTCTTACACCGGTAAGCACACGTAACTAATCATAGAAGAAATAAAACTTCTGATATCAACTCCACGATGAAGACTAACCAGTTACGATGAAATTAAATTTATGGCTCAAAATGTTCAGCTAAAAGTAATTATTTTAGATTATTTCAAGGGATCGGCTTCTCCTGTTAAGAAAGATCAACCTAACAAATGAATAAGAATTAAGTACAAGAAGTCATCATTCCAAAATCCAAAGTTCATATCAACAGTGATAGTTCTGTTTGTTAGAAGATTACTAGTTTTAATTAAATTATGTAGTTAATTAAATAAACACTCTCTAGAGTAAGTAAATAAGATATGCAAATTTTAACGTGATTCAAAATTTTTAATTCTACATCAACAAAGACACGTATAGAGAAAACAATCCACTAAGAATTCGAATGATACAAACATTAATGAATTTATACAAATGAAAAACTCTTTCTTTTGGTTGTTTTCGTTGTGTTGAATTTTCTAGGTGGATTTCTTTAGTGAGAACTTGTTAAGCTCCTTTCAAATAACACAACTTTTTTTCCTAAAAAAAAATCATGTTCAATTCAAACGAACAACAGCAAAAAGTCTTCAGAATACTTAAAATATTTTATTCTTTAAGTTTAACAAAATAGGAATTACAGTGTCACAATTCTTATTAAGTTGTTTTTTACTTAAAGCATGATGAATATAAAAACAACTTATAAAAATAAAACAAGGACAAGGAAGACAAAAATCAAGCACAAGGCTTCTCTTATGGCACGTTACAAAATAGAAAATAATATATATTTATATTGAAACTTAATGCCGTGTTTAAAATATATTTTTGTTTCTAAACACTTAAGGAAATAAATTGCCTAAATAGGAAAAAGTCTTTCCTTACTAAAACTCTTGTTTCCTAATAAGTCTTATTTCCTTTAAGTTGTAGAATTGACATCATTTGTTTTCTAGTTCCACATTTCTTAAAACTAGAAAACTCAAAACAATACGTGAAGTAGACCTACATGTCCAATATTATTCTAGAATAGTTTCAAGAAAAATTCTGTTACCATAATACATAAATGAAGATTTAAATTCATTTCCATAGAAGTTGCCAAAAGACGCCAACACTGAAAATCATTACAATCTCCCCTTTTGGCACTATTTTGCAAAATATCTCCATGTTCATCACACAAATTGAAATCATACAACTCAAACAGAAGTACAAAACACAAGTGCAGTGAAATAACACTTTATTCTTAAGTTAGTATCAAAAATAATATATAAAAAAATTATAACAAAATCAGATATCAATGTGAATAACTCCCCCTAACTTTCTTTAGGCAAATGACCAAAATGTGTCATGATCAAGCATGTAATTCATTAATAACTCCTTTTTTTTTTTGGCAAAAAGAGCCAAAGAATTCACAATAACCACCGGAAAAAGTAAGCCACAAAGCAATTATAGTGCATAAAAAAATAACAGGTAGCAAAAAGAAACCCAACATAAATGAGCAAAAAATACCCCAATTGAAAACTCAACCAACGTCCAAAATGAAGAAACCAATCTCACTAGTGAAAATAAAAGTTAATGCTGATGTGACCATTGTCATAAAGGAGTTGAAGAAGTCGTCGAACATTTCTTCGAAAAGCGAGGAGGTGGAGCTTCTGTAAAAGCCAATTATTGAATGCTGTGAAACATGGACAAAAATCTTAGTGGCTAAGGTTGTAATGTAAGAATAAAACTGTGGAGCTATCATGAACAAGAAACTATGATACTAGCACAGAAGTTTCTGGAGCTGTTGTGGACAATAGAGAGACCAAAAGAGTTTCAAGTGAAGATAGCCGTTGATTAGTCTCAACTTGTTGCTCAAGTATGAGATCCTATCATGTAAAGACATGCTAAAACTCATGATGCACGAAATCTTGCTATTCAGGAACATATGAGAGGTACCTTGAGATGTGGAAACTATAGAAGTTTTTATAGATTGACTAGAGGTTAGAGGTGACTCCCTTTGACATGGTGTAGATGAGCGATTCTCAAGAATGTCTTTAACATTGCCAAGAAACACGGGATAGCTGATGCACTATAAAGTGTACTACTATTTAAATCCTTGCTTAAAACTCGATTGTTAATGAGTGTATAGTAGCAAGTAAGGCTCATTGCTCAAAGAAGATTGCCCCCAATTAACAAGTTATTAAATAATTCAAACACAAACTTTGGGGGAGGAATTCTAGAATTGATTCAATATGTAAAATAAATAGAAGAAAACTAGACAAAAATCTAAAAATTACGAAAAACAAATTTTAATAAATTGAAAATATGATAAGAAGAAAGACTGAGATTCATTTGCCACCACTGGGTAGAAGATATCATCAATGATCAATATTATCTTTCACTTTCTTTTGAAAATAACAATCCTAAAATAATCACAACTCTGATTATTTTAATCTTTTCTTACTTAGTCGTCAAGTAAAATAAACTCTTTACTCAATCTTTTCCCATTACTAAACCCGTAACAAGTTCTCCAAATTTATTTTAATAGATACAGTTAACCAAGAAAGATAAGGTTAAGTTTCATTTGTAAATCTTGAGTTATATTCCACATGCAATCAAATGAAAATATCACATAATCTTTGATAATAATTGCTACTTTTATTTAGAAATCTTGACAATTATGAATCAAAACCCTAAATTAGCAATCAAATTACTATCATTTTCACCTAATTGAACATCTAAATAAACAAGAATGCAATTTTTAAAAGTAATATTGGTAGAGTATAACAAATTCAGAGAAAGATGAAAGATTTCTGAAAATTAGTCAATAATATCCATAATATCCATACCATGGTTATGAAATTCACCCTTAACTAAAAAAAAATTTACTTGCACATTATATAGATTTTCAAAAATAGACACATAAAAGAAAATAAAATAGATGTGGAAGTGAAAATACAATTTAAAGAAGGTTAGACTTCTTCTATTCGTGTTCCATCCTTTTACTTGTATTTTGATCTCTCTTTCTCTTGTGTCCTTAAAAGTAAAGGCGTGCTCTCCTTAAATAGAAGCAGTCATGACATAACTCTCCTAATTTTAAGTAAAGTAGGATTTGTAGAAATTATTTTTTCAATTAGAATTTGACCTCTTCTTAACTTATCAAAATTTGAGATACACATTATTTTAGTTACTACAATGCGACCACTTTGAATCTAATGATGAGTAAGATATGCATGAAAAGCTTTGGACCTCTAGTTTCCAATAAAGAAAGCTTGCATAATTTATAGTTTTGTTGATAAAGTTGTTGCTATTTTAATGACCACTGTTCAAGTTATCAATTTTAATACAAATAAGGCCACTCCTTAGGAGATAAGGATTAACAAAGAAGCTTGTAGGATTTAAATATAAAAAAATGTAAAATTAGACCCTTATCAGTTGCTGAACTCTCGGATGTAGCGTTTATGTTCCGTTGATCCCTTAAGATGCCATAAATCAAGGATGGAAACAGTAGATCATTCCTTGTAAGTGTGTTGCCTACATGAGAGATATAATAGAAAAGATATGTCGACCTAAATCAAAAGGTCGGCCATTAATCATGATCAAAACCAAACTTAGTTCCTGTGAAACTGTAGTATAATGCAAAGTTGGCAACCAATTTGAGATAGCAATGGAAAGTAAAGCCGAATAGAATGTGCTCATAAATGATGCACGCAAATTAGATTCAGTTGGCACTGTAGAATCATTACCTACAGGTTTTGATGCAATATCCTATGGTGAAAGCACTTTAATACTTGACATAGTGGACAAATCATAATTTGTACTTCCAAAGAACATGTTGATATCTACTGGTGAAAATTAAAATAAATGGCTACGCATATACGCATAATGATGTCAAGGTGAATCTGTTGAACCAATTTTCGTGAACAGTTTTGTATAAAACGCATACACTATAGATGGAATAATATGACCAACACGTGTAACACTTAGAAGTAGGTTAGATTTCATCAACACATCAATCACACCACACCCTCTTAATTGTTCTAGTAGAACTACTTGTTCACACACAAACTTTCTACAAGTCATGATAGAACACAAGTCTTGATTTTGTGTAGTATAAAAGTGATGAGAGAAAGCATTAGAGATATCACAAGGAGTGTGAGAGAGTACTTGCTTTCTTTTTCTTTTCTGAGGAGCACAACTCGATGACTTTGGAAGAATCAGTTTTGAAACATGGTTTGAAAAATCTATCACTGGTTGTTCTATGTTTGCTTCTATTGGTGGAGAGGAACCTACATGGTGAGCCAATGCATTTTCATTATTAAAATGCATTGAGATAATGCCGAATAAAGTTTGTGATGAAGAGGAGATATAAGCACTATGCAAGTAAGGAGGAATTGGTGAAATAAAATGAAGATGTGATGCCCATGTCGGAAAACTACTGGGCGACAAGGTAGGGTTGCCGATGATGGGTTAGGAGAGTTCGACAATATTTGATTTCAAAGGATTATTTCTTGTGCACACCATTGTCGCCAAAACAAAGAAAGACAAGGTTAGGTTAATTTCAAAAAGAAAAATTCCCAATTTAGTTTAAACTTGGTAAATTTCAATAGAATACCTAACTTGGATTGAGCAATATCATTGACTCTCCAGCTAGAAAGAATGAAAAAAAAATCAACGTAAGCCAAAAAAAAACCATTCAAATGTTTACAACATAGAATTCACGGGAAAAAGCTTAAACTTTTATTTTTGAGAAAATTTCCCAGAAAAATGCAAATAGATCCATATGAGGCATTTTTGTAAAATTACGATTTGACACAAAATCTCTAAAATTAAGAAAGACCCATAAAAAATAAAATTACAGTATGGCTCTAATCTGGATACTTTTGTACACATAGGTCTATAAACCAAATGGAAAACAGGCAGACCAATTTTAATAAGAAAATTGAACTACTACAAGTGAATAGCTAATGTCAACATGGTATTCTAAAATTTTCTCAATTCAATATTCATGAATAATCAAAATTAAAACTCTAATACTTTTGCACTATAAAATAAATTAAACATAAATATGAACCTGGTGTTATGAGCCAAGATTGACTTAAAATTCTTCCTTAATTTATTGGTTTCAACAATCAAAGTTTAAAACATAGTAAGACTAAGTTTAATTAACCTTATCATCTTGATTTTAAATTCATCCACTAAACACATGCATTTCATATGCAATGCATATTTGTTTCTTGCTAATGTTTTTTCTTTTTTTTAAATTTTATTTTTTCTATATCCAAAGTTAGTAGCATTCCCACTATCATTGATGACGCTTTTTTCTCATAGTATATTATCCTCTATATATTATGATACATAAATCTAAATTACTCATGGATAGCTTCACACAACAATATAGGTAATTTTTTTTTTTTGTTTATGGAGCATGCATAAATTTTGAATATTTTAGTTAAAATAAGAATCTAGGTAAACAAGCATGGCTCAAACTTATATATATTTTTATATATTTTAGAAATTAATTTCGAATCAAGAATTCAATCATAAATGTGCAAAACACATCAGCTCAATATTTGTCTATTCTAAGTTATGGTACAAAATGTTCAAGCTCAAATAAAAACATTCAATTCATTAAATTGACAATTAAACCATGCAACAATATGGTTCACCTATAGTAAATTCTAGACAATGATTATGAAAAAAAAAATTTTTTGGCACCAAGAAGTTTATAAAATTGTCTACAAGTTGCTTCTTTGTTTTAGCATATTCTTAGGTGACAATTTTATTTTTGATCAAATTTTTAATGAAATGATGCTTAATGCTACAACTCAAAGTTTGCACATCTAATAAGTTGTCTTAAATAATAAATAATTTGGTGTCCAAGTGTCAATCCATAGAGAATTAGTTATATATAATTTATTATAAGCCTAATTATCCAAGTGTTATATAAATTGTGTTGATGGGTTGGTTATTGAAATGAGAATTTAATATTAATAAATGTTAGGATTTTGGGATCCACTTTGGAGTGTGTTATAGAAATTATTTTTAATCATTTTCTTAATTAGAAGATAAAACATTTAAGTTTTTTAGAAAAAAATAAGATAACAAAAGATTAAACCTTTAAATTGATTTGTGAAAAACTATTACTTATTTCTTGAGATGTAGAAAATCTACAAGTGTTTAATGTACCTATTGTTAATAATGAATCAAGTTCTCTAACAACTCAAAATTCTTTTAAAAATTAGTGTTTACTTAATTGAAAGGTTTTACAATGAAGCAAAAATGAAAGGATTAAAGAAAAAAAAAAAGCTCAAACTAGCCTTTGATTGCATTTCTGGTTTTGTGAAAGCCTAATTTTGATAATCTAAATGCTCAAACTAGCCTAACCTTTGTCCCACAACATTGTAAAAATTTGGTCATGAGTTATTGGTCTAAGAATTGTATTAATTGGATTTTTGAATTAAAAGAAATGCTCATTACATGCAACCTAAGCATAATTAATCATTTTTCATGAATTATACTAACAATCATTTTAAAACTCAAAATTTAGTAACATGCTTATTTAAGAGAAGTTAATGATACTCTTAAGTGCAAAATAATAATTTAAATAGTAAATAAATGTATACTTTTAAGTATTTATCACCTAATATTATATGCTTTATCCTAAAATGTTAGTTCTTAGAAATATTTATTGCATTTAAATTGTCATGATAAATAGTCAAGAGATCTTGTTTAATATCATAATCTTCAAGCATTTTTTTTTTTCCATCTAGAGCAATGGGGCACAAAAACTTCTTGCTATAACGTATTTGACCTTAGCAATAGATAACGAAATAGAGTGTTGTTTCTTAATATACCATGAAACCAAATTGTTTACAAGAAAGTAAATCCTCCAGTTGTATTTTTACGATCATCTACATTACTTGCTTAATCAACATCACTAAAGCAAATAAGATTAGAGTTAATGTCCTTAGAATACCAAATATCATAATCATTAGTCCCATTTACATAATAAATAATTCTTTTAATAATAGATATATGTGACTCTAGAAGATTTGTTGAGTATTTACCACAAAATTCTACACTAAAGCTAATGTTTGGATGACTAATTGTGAGGTATAACAAACTCCCAATCATACTCCTTAACAAACTAAGATAAACACTAAAACTATCAGCTTTTGACAATTTTGCATTAGTCCCCGTAGACATTCTTATGTGTTTGGTGGTTTCTGAACCAAACTTCTTAACTAGATTTTTGGCATACTACTTTGAAAGAGAAAAATTCCATCCTTAAGTTACTTACAAACTAAGAACTTAAACCTAGAAAACAAGTTAGTTCACCAACCAAGCTTATCTCGAATTCATTTTATCATTGAATTCCTCCATTTTTGTTCACAAGTATATTAAAAAACAATGTCATCAACATAAAATTGAGCTATAATATGTCTAAAATTAAAAGTCTTGATGAACAAAGTTCTATTCACTCCCTCTCTCTTGTGTCCTTTGTCATTAAAAACACTTGCTAATATCTTATACCATACCTTAAGAGCTTGTTTTACCTTGTTCAAAGTCTTTTTTAGTTTCAAAACATAATAAAAAAAGTTAGGATTTTCAAAACCTTTCAATTGTTGTTCTACTCAAGCTTCTGTAACATCTTGAAATTTTTATATTCGTAAAACCCTGTCATGGAGTTATAATATAGTTTTTTTTGAGAGTTTTGATAAGAGAGAGAGTTGACCGGTATTCGGAACAGTGTACTATATGAGCAGAAAATACTGTATTTCATTACCGATATCAGAAATTTGACGATGAAAGCGGAAAGCTATAATTTTCGTCGTGCGTGCACGACTATATAAGCGGGACGGGGTCGAAAAACCCGAAAAACGAATTTCACTTTTTTCCTCCATTTTCTCTCTCTTCTCTCTCTCTTTCCCACGGTTCTCTCTCCTGTGAACAGTGACTTTCGTCACCAGACCTCAGATCACCTCACCGCCAGTGAGTGGAGGACTGCCGGGTCATCGCGAGTGCAACGCCGTCAACCCAGCCCCGATCGCCGCTGCCACGCGCCCTCACGTGCCGCCCGAAACTTCGTCAACGTGAACTTTGACCGGCGATTCACGGCTGTCCACAGCGAGTTGACCGACACCTCCGGCGCGTCTGGTACCGTCTCGCCGTCCTCTTCACGGTAATGTGGCCCGTTCCGACATTTGGTCACCGGATTCCGGCGAGGGAAGGCTGATCGGGAAGGGGTCTTTCCGGCAAGATTTCCGGCGATTGGCGTAGCTCCGGTGGAATCTGAACCGATCAGTGTGTTCTTCGACACTCACACTTCGATGCGGTATGTTTAGATTTGAATTTGGAATGAGTTTCGATGATGATTTGAGAGTCCAAAATAGGTACCTTAAAATCTAAAATTTTAGGATGATTAGTGATTTTGAAGGCTTTAATTTGTGTTTTGTAGCATATGGACACCATGGACAACATCCCGACATCGCAAGGATCGCGATGGTATGTTCCGTTCGTAAAACGAAAACCAAAATTTCGTGGGTTGAATAGTGCTAATGAATAGTACTCATAAACAGTAACTTGCACGTTTTTTGAGGAAAAATCAGTAGTGTACGGAGGAGTATTTCGAACGCGTATACCCTTTCCGCGACAGTTTTTTATCCTTCATATAGGCACTGGGTGCCCGGAGGTAAGATAATATAATATTTAAATTGTGAAAAAATAGGTTTTAATATTTATAATATTTATAATTGCATGAATGTACATCATAATAATGGGTTAAATTGTAGAAAAGTCCCATTGACGGGAAATGGGCATGATTGTGCAATTAGAAGTGTTAATATCCGTGTGTTAGATATATATATATATATATAAATATAGTTATAAGTGTAATACCATTACCGTCGACCTGCAGTGCTAGATTAGGTATTCTAAAATACCTATACAGCATTGTATGTCCTATGTTTGTATTTATATATTTATATGGTAGGTACGTTTGTATATACATATGTAATTATGCCTTTATGAGTGAATGATTGAGTAGATGTTGCACTTGATGTTTTCCAATGCTATCTGAATGAACATGTGTGTATACGTTAGTATGTTATAATTATTGTGCCGTAGTAAGGTAATGAGTATATTTTGACTTGTGATGATATGTTGGGATTGCGTGTAATGACGCAATATATAATAACCGATTAAAGTATGTATATGTGAATTTGTATTAATAGTGATATAGTGTATCCATGTGTTTGGATTGTAATATATTTCTGTGTTTTATCTTGATTATTGTATGGTGTATTTATATGCCAGAGTGGAATATGTTTTCATGACTTAGTACTGCTAACCTTATGATAAATCCATGCGTGTAAAGTCATTTTTAGAAGATAAGTACTAATGAATGTGTTTCATAGGTAATTATATTACCTATCATGAAAATTATTAACGTGCTGCATGATTCATGTAAGCAAAATGGTCATGTTGTCATGACTGAGTCGACTATGAATAAATTTGCGTGGATAACTGGTATAATTGGGATAATTAGGGATCAGTAGTTTTTCTGTTACCCTAGTAAAACTGCTCAGGATGGTGTAGTATCATTATAATAAGACTGTGGTGCCCTTCGGGGTATGTTGAACCCACAGCAGCTCCGGACTGACAATAAGACTGTGGTGCCCTACGGGGTATGTTGAACCCACAGTAGCTCCGGATTGATAATAAGACTGTGGTGCCATTCGAGGTATGTTGAACTCACAGCAACTGAGAAATGATAATAAAAACCATGGTGCTCGAGGGGTATGTTGAACCCATGGTAGGAAGCTGCTGTTCTCCATGGCGTCCTTAAGTACGTGCAACCCATGACAGAACTAATTATACTGTTGGTTTAAGGAACCCGGTGTGGGCGAATGACCATTGTATGCATATATTGAAGTGTACGGTGGATATCATGACCACGATTCATAATTTACTTAATGATGACCGATCTATAAGGAAATGAATTCGTGTGCATATTAGATTCAAACTGTATGGTAGAATACTTCTATCTGCTAAGAGTTGCTTGTGTTAGTGTGAATTGCGATGAGGCAGTAACACGTTGTGTTTTATTTGGCATGAGGACTGTCATGGTTTTCTTATGCAGGTAGGGCAGCTTATATGTATAGGCAAACTCTTGCCGAATTCCTATAAGAAATACTATTCATACAGCTATTCATGACCTCCCTTTGTATTCTGGTTTTCATATGTAGCGGAGGGTCTAGGATTACTTTTAGTTGCAGTCACAAACAGATTATTGTTATGATTGTGAATTGCGAAAATGGCGAAAGTCTAATCACACCTTGGCAAGTGTCAATTCTTTAAGAGAGAACTTAATCTTGCAGAAATAGAGAGCTAACATCAACTTGAAAAAGGGGAATTAGTATTTAAATAAGATAATGGGTGAGGCAATAATAGGCTACCTCACTTCTAGTATATAGAATCCTGTTTAGCTCATCGATATGTTTGTGAAATGAAAAGAATATATGTGCATTCATAATAAAATTAAAGATCATGTGAGAAACTTGAGAATATTGTGAAAAAGGCGCATTAGATGTATTACAGGTTATTCGACATATTAGTTTACACGTTTATTTGTATGGTTGAGAATATGGTAAGAATATGATGGTGCAGGTACTATGTTATGAGTTTACATTGTTATTGTCGGTATACTTTAGTGAACGACTATGATTAGATTGATATGTGTCCTTAGAATAGTATAGTCAATGTTTGATGTAAGTGAAAGAATCCCTAGTATGGGATAAAGAACGAAAGACGTGTATTTGTGATTATGGTACAACTGTTCGGTTGTTTTGATTCAGTGAGAATAATAAGATAATATGAATGTATGATAAAATAGACTGGTAATGAACCAGTATTGAGATAATTGTGATATGTGGATCGAATATGTATGTTCCATCTCACTCAGCTGGGCTTATAAGCCGGTTTCTAATGGAAGTATGACGTTAAGACTGTGGTACCCTGAGGGGTAGGTGGAATCCACAACTGTTCTCTAAATGGCCCAGTGGCCTAGAGTAACAACCATGATCCATGATGTTTCTAAGTATAATCGATCACTTGTAAACGCAATAAAATTTCTATGACTAACCTTCCGAGAGTGGAAATGGCATACAAAAACAGTGTTATCGTTTTTACTAATACCCTCGGTTGTATCTATATTTAGGTGTTTGAAATATTTGTATCCTATGTGGGTATTGATTGTGTGCCTAGGATAATCTGGTTATCTCGGGCCGAGTGTGTGATTGATATTGTGTGGTTAGGCCGGCTTCTAAGCAGTTCCTCTGTATGAGGCCGCGACATTAGTTGTTATCTATACGAATAACTATATATGGATTTTATATGGTCATGTAGGTGTTCGTTGATAATAATAGAAATAGAATTTAAACGGACACAGGTGATAAAGTGATTCATTTAGAAAATATATTGTTTGAGGTTGCATTATCTGTGTATAGTATATCATGAGGAGTGTTACTCTGATTGAGATATTTATACAGAATTCATAGATGATATAGTGTTTAGAGTTCTAGAGGATATGATATGGTAACTTGTGTATATTATTAAGCATATGCTTGTAGATACATGTACATTGTTTTGTGGACATGCATTTATCTGTGTGTGTGGAATTGAGTGAATGGCTAAAATAAGTAGAGATTCAGGTAACATGCTCCTTCCTTTATTTAAGTATTGTATTATCTTACTGAGCCATGTGGAGTGCTCACCCCTTTGTGAGATTATTATTTTCAGGTGAATGCGAGATAACGGTAGCAGTTCCGGAAAGTGCAGTTGGGGTAAAGATTTTCGGACAGGGCATAGTATATTTAAGGTTTAGGCCATTGTTATGTAATTTTCTTTCTGTGTACTTTGAAGTATTAATTTCATTAAAATGCGTAACAATTCTTTAGAAAAAAAAAATACTATTTTAGTTATTACTATTTATGTGGTTATTTTCTATAAACTCTTTTGAACAAATGAAAACTTCGATTTACTATGAGAAAGCGTTGATTTTTGTCTTTTCGATAATTTCAATGTACTATATGCCACATGAATAGAAATGAAAGGAAGGGGGTGTTACAGCTTCCTTATTTAGAATTCCCTTTAATAGCACTCTTTATGTCCATATGAAACAATTTAAAGCCTAGAAAACATGCAATAGAAAAAGTAATCAATTGATTCTAACCTAGCCATATGCTTAAAGGTCTTATAAAAATCAATTCTCTCAATTTATATATATATATTTGAGCAATTAACCTAATTTTGTTTCTCATTATGTTATTGAATTTATTAGTTTTATTCTTAAAACCTATTTTGTTCCAATAATATTAGTATGCTTAGGTTTAGGTATTAGTGTCTACACAACATTCCTAACAAATTGTCCATATTCCTTTTGCATAGTAATTACTCAAAATTCTTGTAACAAAACTTCTTTAACATTTCTTTTCAAATCAAAGAAAAAATTGGCCATATGAACATATCTCTTTTTGATGACCATGCCAACATTGAGATTTTCTATTAAGAGATTTCTTAACTTTGGAAGATAGCTCTCTATTGATTTAGTTTGAAATATTGAGCTTTGTTTGGATGAGTCTTTAAATTACACACCTATTCATATTCAAAATCTGTTACATTATGTTCTTCAGTATTTGTCACGTCTTGCATTGTTATTCATTGTGTAACATGCCATGTTTATTACTTCAGCCTACAAACTTTTTTTCAACAATTTCTTCAAGTTCAACATAACTTGAGACATTTCTTAAAGTTTCTATTTTTGCTTTCTATAACATAGTTCTATTCTTGTGTCTTAGAAACCAGGAATTCATGTGCGATGTCATATTTATTGCAAAATCATCATAAATAGTAATTTCAAATGCCTTTACATGACCACTTCTTATTTTAACTATTTTGCTAATATTATAATCTTTTTCATTTGCTAATTTCACATATACATTTCCAAGTACGTCAAATGTATCTAATTTTCTCTAATAATATTATCTCAAGTATATCGAGAGAAATTATTCACACACATATAGATGTATTTCTTACCTTATGTGTTTTTTACCTAAACAAGACCAAGGAGATCTATATGAAGTACATTGTATGTAAAGGTATGGTGGACTACTTTATGTTTGAACTTGATTCGTCTTTCAAGTTAACACAGACTATAAACTCTTCTTTGTCTTTTGTTAAGTTTTAAAATGTCAAAAAGAGCACTTGTATTCATAATATTGGATGAATTCTTATAATTTAAATGTCTAAACTTTTGATACCATATTTTTATGCTATCAAAGTTTGTTTTTTGAAAATTGAGTGATAACTCAAAATATAATAATTGTTAAATGATCTTGATCACTTCAAAACACAATTCACAAGTTTATAAAATAGTTGACATTTTTCTTATGCAAATTTTACACAAAGATCCTGATCACAAATTTGATTAATAATTATCAAATAACTTTAACATTCTCAATATGAAAAATATATTTTAGCTTTAGGAATTCTTTAACATAAAGTGTTTCTTTTCTTGTGATTCATCTTTTAGCACTATCATCAAACATCACATGTCCTTCTAAACAACTATGATATTCCCCCAAGCTTTCATAGTTTTCTATCATATGCTTAGAACATCTTAGTGTCAAAATATCAAAAGTTAGTAGCATAAACCTATAAAGATGTATAAGCAATAAAACTATTAATTTCTAATTTCTTTACCAACATTTTTCCAAGCTGTTGAGTAGTCCTATATTTTAATTTCATGTTGCTTTTCAAGAAATTTTTGAATTTAAACTTTTAGGTTAAATGTGACTTTTAATGTTGTAAAAATGACAAGGACGGACAAATCTCTTAGTTATACCTTGACAACCATAAGATTGTTGATCTAAAAACTTGCCTTTAATTATGCTAGAAGAACTTAAACTAGCAGGAGATGCTTTTACCAAAAAAAGATTTTGAAACTTGGGCGTTCTTCACAATGATAACCAAGTCATTGACAACTAATGCAATGTTTTCCTAAGGTTAAATTGTGACCAAGTTTAGATATACTTGAATTTAATATCTTTAAGAACTTTTGAGTATACTTAATTTCATATTATATTGCACATATTCTTCTATATTTTTCAGCAATAACGATCTTCGTATAGTTCATAATTCTTTTTCTTTTAGTCTATTTGTATAAGAGTTCACCAACTTGCTTTTCCAAGGATTTGTTAAGCTTCATATATTACCCATTTTTTGAACATCAATTCATAAAATGCTTGCATGGTTTCCATGTTTTGCTCATCCTAATCACTACTTTCATCAAAATCCATTTCACAGTTACTAAGTTTAATGTTAGTTGTTTTTATTGTTTTGTTCAAGCGAATATCTATCTATTCTACTACAACAAAACCAAATACATACAATTTTTCATCCTTTTCAAAATGAGAGTTAACATTAAAAGTAATGTATATGTCCAAAATCTTCATATTTGTTATAAAAATAAAAGGTCTACATTAAAAGTAATGTATGCCTTTTATTTTTGTTATTCTTAAATGATTTGACAGAAGAATTTCTTTTTAAAGGAAATTTAGAGTTTAGCTTAGTTTTGTGAAGTCCTATTTCTTTTAGAATTTTGTTGAAACTCTTGGTAAGAAGAACAAGTGTCTTAGAGTTATAATTATTTAGTTTTTTTTCATTTTAAATATGTTTTGCTTTGGCTTCATAGGTGTTAAAACTTAAAATTTACACACTTAAGTATAAGTTGTCTCAAGTAATAAAAAGTTAGGAGTACGAGTGTCAATTTACAGAGAATTAATTATATAAAGTTCATTTAAGTCCAATTGTCCAAGTATGAGAATTGTATATATGTGTTGATAATTAAATAAAAATTCAACATTAAAGAAACACTAGGGTGTTGAGATTAACTTTGGAAAAATTTATAAAAATTATTCTTAATTCTTTTTAATGATTATTTTAAGAATCACTAAAGAGTGATCTTAATATGAATATAAAATATTTAGGCACATAAAAATATCTTTTTCAAAAAGGTAAGGAAATAGAAGATTCACTTTCATATTGATTTGTGAATTTAAGAATCACTAAAGTATGATCTTAGTGGGAATATGAAATATTTAGGCACATAAAAATATCTATTTCAAAAAGGTAAGGAAATAAAAGATTTACTTTCAAATTGATTTATGAAATTAAAAATCACTAGAGTGATCTTAATGGGAATATAAAACATTTAGGTACATAAAAATACTTATTTCAAAAAGGTAACGAAATAAAAGATTCACTTTTATATTGATTTGTGAAAAAAAATTATAACTTAACGAGGTTTTGAAATGTTGAAAATGTACAAGCATTCAATGCATCTTTTGTTAACAATGAATAAAGGTCCTAAACAACTCAAAGCAATTTTAAGAAAACAAACTCATTCAATTTAAATATTTTACAATAAAGCAAAAATCAAAGTGTAGAGAAAACGATCATAACAATTGAAGATCACCTAAAATTATCTTAGGTATAACTCAATTTGTCATAAGTATTCCAAGAAGTCAAATACTTTAATTCTTAGAAAATATTCAAGTACTTTAGATTATCATTCACTAAATTAATCAAAAATAGAATGAAAGGTTAGCATAAAATTCAAGAACTCAAATCGAATCTCGTTTCAATTTCAGAAGTGAATGTTATTGAAAAATGAGAAGCACATCCTCTATATGCACTCTTTCTTTTCTTTTACAGTTGTTTACTCTTCCTTTTTTTTTCTTTTTCTTTTTTCCTCAGCTCATTTCCTTATTTTATATCTGCTATATTACAATCAGTTACAATTAGTTATCATAGTTAACTGATCAATTTTTTAAGAATGATTAACTAACTAACCAACTCTTTTAGCTCAGCTTTATTCCTTTCTTGCCAGTTTAGTAATTAGTTATAGCTTTGCATCAGTTTCATAGCAACAAAGAAATCTACTTAACTCTTTTTGGTTCACTTGTGAATTTTAAATCACCCTTCACACAAAGGATTAAATAATAAAAGCTGCAAACTTATCCAAACTTCACTCTGAGCTTTAATTAAAAATTTAAAAATGCATTATAAGAAAAAAAAGTTAAACAAAATGAAATATAATATTATTGACATTTGAATGGCCACCCTTGTTTAATGTATGAACTCATTTATAGAAAAAAATAAACGATAAAAGTTAAAGAAGTTGGCTAAGATTAGGTAAATGTGAAAAGAAAAATAATTTCTTTCACAGGCATTGGATATATCGGTAAAAAAGTTATTGGTTTCTTTAGATTTTGTCTCTGATCAAAACGTAAAAGTTGTAGATATTTCTCTTAATTTTCTAGAACATCTTTAATAACTATATTTATATATGCATTTTATGAGTTATGGATTAACTATTGAAGCTTGTCAAGCTAACCTATAACTGCATATTGGTTTTGTTAAAGCCTACTTTTGTTCATCTAAACTTTTGAATTGGTTAGATTTTTGTCTTATACTATTATGAATAAATGTTTCTATGATTTATTAGCCTAGAAATTGTATCAATTGAATTTTTGGATTGAAAGATATTTTTATTGTATGAAACCTCTGAAAATCAATTACTTTTATTAATTATGCTAATAATTATTTTGAAACTCAGAAATGTTTATGTGAGGAAAGTTAATGATACCCTTAAGTGTAAAATGATAATTTAAATGGTCAATAAATATACACTTTTAATTATTATCACATTGCAACCAGATTATTACTAGTCTTTAGTAATTAACATGGTATTATCTAAAAATGATCTACAGAGTTTATATCAAAGACGTTTATCATTCTTCTTTTAGTGTTACCTAAATAAATAAACTTTCACTTAAAAGTTCATTGTTTATATTGTTAGTATATACTATAAATTTAATAGTATTTTGGATGTTAGACATATTTGTATTATGACATTTTGATTTATATATATCATTTAATTATTTTATTATTACATATCTGTGTATTTAATAAATGTAATAACACTCTTAGAATAGTAAATTTAATTAGTTAGACACTATTTTTAAATGTTATAAGTTAAGTATTATTGTGAATAGGACAACAATAATGTATGAAGACTAATATGTATAGTGACTGATAATAACATATATGTGTTATGATATGAGATATCAAGTCAACACATTGATATAAGTTAGTAAACTAATATACTGGACCAACCTATCATGAGAACGCTACGTAGATCATTATATGAGTGCCATATGAAATTTTTATAGTGACAATAGTGTATGCGATCCTTGGACTTGAAATCAACATGATTTTTAACATAAAAAATGATATATTTTATATTTTCAAACATTATTTATAACAAGATAGACTATAAAAAGAATAGTCAAATATATCATAACTCGTGTAAAGGAATGTATGTGATTAAGACATGAATTATCCCTTCTATATAATGGAAGTGATATCTTAAACCCTTTAATTGAGTGAGATTTTAAAAAATGCATGACTATATTCAAATAAATTAATATGTGATATTGACTTTATTTAATAAAATAAGTTTATACAAGATATCAAAGAAATATATAATTGAATCATATGAGGGTGACATATTTCAGGCATTGTAGTTAATTAAGATATTTAGGATAAATGAATTGAATTATATGGTAACATTGGTCACAGATAATGTGATATTAAACTACTAATATTCTTGTCACTTGGATAGTCATAATGTGTTATTAGACACTACTCCTTATTTACAACACTAAAATTAGATTTTAGTGTTACTACTAACGTAACGAAAGCCTATTGGATCTCACATTAAAATTGTGAATAATATATATATATATATATATATATGATTTTAAATAGGTTTAAAATGTATTGAGTTATTTGGGTATTAATTTTGACTAAGCCCATTATGTAAAGATTAGACTAAATTTTATTAACGTTTATATTATTAAATAAATAGGATTTTATAAGAAAATCTAATCAAATAGTTTAAATCAAAATTAAAGATTTAAAATAGTAATATAAATATATGATATTTACGTTTTAAAGGGGGTTTAGGGTTTGTTTTTGTGTCTTTACTCGTGAGAAGAGAAAAGTGTACAAAATATTACACACTCAAATTATAAGAGTTAGTACTCCAATTGGATTTTCAATCATGTGAACACTATAGAGATGCAGAAGTAATTGATCTGTATTTGTGGTTTAATGAAGATCGCCTAATTAGAGGTATGTACGTATTTATGACATTGAGTTATATACATAGGATAATACTAAGATTTGTCCCATAGATCTTAGAAAGCAAATCGTTTATTTTATGTATTTCCACTGCATATATGTACTGGTTTGTTTACATATATATATATCACATATTAATTAGTCAAGTGATTGATAAACCTTCAATTTGTGCTTTTTGTGATGAACACGCAATTAAGGGGCTTATTTGAAAAAATAATTTTTTTTTTCTTTTGTTTAATTAAGGTAAACTTCTTTGGGCAAATGTCATTTTATTTATTTATTTTTAAAATTACAATTCAGCCTTTAACCCATAAAGTGAGCTTTGGGCCAATAACTCCCAAACCAATTAACCTTAAGGTATTAGATGTTGAGACGCCTTTTTGAGCTTAATTAATCAAGTTAGGAAGATTATAAAATTATTCACATCAAAATTTTATTATTTTATACAAGCATTCACTATTGATTAGGCAAGGATCTTAGTTACCAAGTAAAAGCTTGATTAGTGATTTTTTTTTTTTGAAAATTTTCTCTTACTCTTAAATGCTACCTTTGACAAAACAAAAGTATTACAATGTTACAATTTGCTATTTACAATCAAATGTCAAAGTTTATTTGTGTAAAAAAGGATTTTTTTTTATTAATATTTGCTAAATAAGAATATGCAAATAATAATTAGTTAGGTGATAATGATGCGAGAGTTTATAAATTTAAGTAATTCAAAGATAAGTGAATTATAAATTTTTGTTATGAAATTTCAAATCAAATCAAAATGATAACATATCTATTATGATACATTTTAAGAGTAAAATCACTCTTTACTCTGCCATCATTAATTTAAAAATTAATGAATCTTTTTTTAAAAGAAAAAAATAACAAAACAAAAATAAAAATAACAACTTATTTCAATTATCCCTCCCTTAACCAAATTGAGACATTGCTCCCAATACTTAATTATAAAAAGGTAGAGATGAGAAAACATCACCTTATGATGACAATTATTGAAAAAGAAAAAACCCGATATAAATTTAAACACACCTAATGAAGTAAAAATAACAACATTTTATGAAAATAAAATCACAAATGAAGTGACAAATCCAATTTTTGCTTTTTACAGCTTGCACTTGATCAATTTATTTGTGTCATTATTGGATCTCATTCAAGAACAAATTCTTACAATAGTGAGCAATTGATCAATGATTAGAGTAGAGATGAGGATTCATTGAGCCATAAGTAAGATGAATTTCTATTCTATAACATCACCAAGAAAAGACCAAACCGTTAAAGAAACCATCAACAATTAACTATGGATTTTTGGTAGGTGTTCAATTTTGCCTAGGATGTAACTTGAAATACTTCTTCTAGAGTCATAAAGCCATCTTATAAAGCAATAAAAGCATATTTGTTGTTAAAAATTTTGGCAATCTATTCATGCATATTGGAGACCTTTAGCTCTTCTCCTATCATTTTTCCAACGATGATGTTTTAAAATAAGGCCTTTAGAATGATGCCCAAAACATCCTCTAACATTTCCAACTATTGATACAGATTTTAATAACCCAAGGATACCTTTCTCATATACTAAATGAAGTTTTCACTAAACTAAAACCAATCTTAAATTGTTTGTTGCTTTTGTAAACTACATCTTTCCTAGGGCTGAATCCAGAAAATACAAAAATATTTTTGAATTGACTAGTTGAGGCTTCTTTCATATTTGTAATTCTCTAACTTTTATGAATGATAAAAAATTGGATGAAAATAAAGTAATTATAATTGTGGCTCATATTTTTCTCTGGTTTTACATTTAATAATGGTTTAAATGCCTTCTATAGATTGGGGATATGCTTTTCATCCAATTTTCTTATAAATTTGCAAACAAAAATTGTTAAAGTTAGATTTTAAGACTATAGCGTTTGTGTTCTTTTTGAAATTGTGTCCATAAATTAAGAATTTTTCTTTACACATATCTATTAGGGTACATCTCAAAAGCCAATAAGACATTGTCTAAAGACTTTTTACTTAGTTTATCTTTAATGAATTGTATTTTGTCTTCTCGATTTATAGACACTATTCTTATAGAATGATATCGCTTGTTACAAGCCTCTTGTGCACATTTATGACTTGCTTTACATTTTTAGCATAAGAACTTTTACCTATTCCATGCAATTTTAAAACAAATGAATTCAAAAATTCACTTTCTAATTGAACCTTTACTTCAATTATCCAACACACATATTTAGTAATGCCTTTGTGTATAAGAATTCTTTATCTTTTACACCTAGCTTGGTATATTTTTATTAGAAAATTTATGGGAAAAGAAGGAAAATATTATTGTGAATTAGAAAGTATGATGCCTATTATGAAAAGAAATGGGAAAAAAAAAAAAAAAAGAAGAAAGAGAGTGAAGAAGAAATTAGTATTGATGGCAATAGAACGAACCAACTTGAGGAACCATGAAGTATTGTTATTTGCCACTTGACCAAGAAAGCAACTAAAAGCAAATAAGAAATAAAATCAAGCATAAAAGAAATACAAATAACAAGAATAAAATACAACAAAATAAAAAAATACACAAAAAAACAAAGAAAAAAATATATACACACATTAGTCCTCATGAACATGTTCAACCAACATGATGGACACATTAAATTTTCAAGGAATGGTTTTAAACAATGTACATTGATCTTAAAAATATTACCATTTTTAGGGTTTTTAATTTTTATTACTCCATAGGGGTAAACCATCTTGACAGTTAAATGACATGTTTGAATGAAATTTTCTAGGAAATAGATGTAATCTAGAATTACAAAAAAGATCTTTTTTATGAAAGTTCAAAAGTTTTGGTAACAATGTGTTTATCTTGGAACACCTTCATTTTTTTTTTTTTTTGTAAATTCTAGAATGCTCATAAACTTCATTATTGATTTCTTCCAGTTTATTCAATTGAAGTTTCTTTAATGAGGCAACTTTATCCGTATTAAAATTTAACATTTTGATAACTCAAGAAATTTTATGTTCCTATTCAACAAGCAAATGACAAGGTTTACTGAAAATAAGTTTATAACGAGATATATAAAAATTGCTTTGTAAGTTATACGGTATGCCCAAAGCACATCAGTTAATCGTAACAACTAGTATTTTCAACTTGTATTTATTGTTTATTCTAAAATGTGCTCAATCTTCTTCTTAACAAGTTCAATTTGTCCACTTCTATTTGGGTGATACAAGGTAAACACTTTATGAGGTACTTTCATATTTTTTCCATTAAGGCCTTAAAATGTCTCTTACAAAAGTATAAATCTCTATCATTTATAATGGCACAAGGTATTCCAAATGATGACAAAATATTTTCTTTCAAAAATCTCAAAACATTTTTGTGATCATTGTTTTCACAAGGTCTTGCCTTTACCTATTAGGAAATATAGTCAACTTTAATTTTTTTATTAAAGAAAAGAGTGGAAATGGACCCATAAAATCAATGCCCTAACAATCAAATATTTTTATGACTAAACTAGTGTTTAATAGCATCATATTTCTATGAGTTATCCCTACAATTTTTGATAATAAGCACATATTTTGCAAAATGCATGTCTTTAAACAAGGTAGGCCAATACAATCCACATTGCAAGATTTTTGTGGCGGCTTTCTTTAATGAGAAATGACCACCACATGCCCTAGCATGACAAAGAGAAATAATATTGTGAATTTGATTGTTAGTTACAAATCTTTTTATGATTTGATCAAAAAAATATTTAAAAAAATATATAGATCATTCTAAAAGAAATTGCATGCTTCCTTTAGAAATTTCTTCTTGTCTTGTGCATTCCGATAATTCGGTGTTTTATTTGTAACAAGGTAAAGTTGAAACAATTAAAAGTTTTTTTTATCAAGGAAAGTGTCATTAATTGGAATAGACTTACAAGATTCATAAAAAATAAGTCTAGGCAAATGATTTGCCACCACATTTTCTATTCCTTTCTTATCTTAAATGGTGATATCAAATTCTTGCTTAGCAAAATCCACCTAATCAACCTAAATTTAGCATTTTTCTTTGACAAAAGATATTTCAAGGTTTTATGATCACTAAAAACAATAATTTGTGAGCCAACAAAGTAAGATCTAAATTTTTCTTATACAAAAACTACAAGTATTTCTTTTTTAGTGGTTGAATAATTCGTTTAAGAACCATGAAGTGTTATACTTGCATAATAAAAAATAAATGTTTTCTTCTTTTTTTCTTTATCCTAAAACAGTTTTAATAGCATAATTGCTAGCATCATGCATGATTTCAAAAGGTATAATCCAATTAGGAGGTTGCATGATAGGAGTAGAAGTGAGCAATTTTTTAAGTTTAACAAAAGTTTTTTCACAATTTTTAGTCCATTCAAAAATATTATCTTTTGATAAGAGGTTACACAATGACCTAAATATTGTCCTAAAATTTTTGATAAACCTTTTATAAAAACTAGCATGACCTAGGAATGATCTAACATCTTTTATAGACTTTAGTGTTGACAAATTAGAAATTAACTCAATTTTAGCCTTGTCTACCTTAGTTTCTTTTAATGAAACAATGTGACCAATTACAATACCATTTGTTACCATGAATTGACATTTTTTTTTTTCATTTAAGCATAAGATTTTTTTTTTTTGCATCTAGCTAAAACCTTTTCCAAGTTAGATAAATAATCATTAAATGAATAACCAAAATAGAAAAATCATCCATGAAAACTTTAATAAAATTCTACAATGTCATTTAAAATGTTATGCATGCATATTTGAAATGTAGATGGTTTACATAATCTTAAAAGCATTTTACAATAAGTAAAGTACCAAAAGGACTTGTAAAAGTAGTTTCCTCTTGGTCTTTAGGTGCAACTACAATTTGGTTATACCTAGAATATCCATCTAAGAAATAATAAAATTCATGTCATACAACCCTTTCTAAAATTTGGTTCACGACAAGTAAAGGGAAATGATCTCTCCTAGTCATTGAATTAAGTTTCCTATAGTCAATGCGATGTGTTAACCAATAATAATTCTTGTTGGTATCAATTCATTATTTTTATTTTTAACCTAGATAACTCCAGATTTCTTAGCTATAAATTGTGCAAGACGTACCTATGTGTTATTAGAAATAGAATAGAATCATATCATTTAAAAGTTTAATCATATCATTTCTCACTACTTCCTTCATTTTGAAATATAGTCTTCATTGCAATTCTCTCGAGGGTTTAGCATTTTTGTGCAATTTAAGGGTTTGCAACAACTTACATTCTTGATGAGCTTTAAGTTTGGAAGAAACTATTACCAAAAAAGTTTCATTTGCTTTCAAAATTGAGTACTTGAGATTCAAATGTAATGGCTTCAGTCAAGTTTTGGTGGTTGAAGATTTGAAGGTATTAGTACATTGGATTATTGTCTTTTTCCTTCAAATATTTGTTACTGATTAGGCATGTTGACTATTTGTCAAGAATTTAACAAAGGGTTAATATTAGGAGTCTCAAGAAAATTTGCAAAATTTTTACAACAAGTTAAACAAGATTATAAAGGGTTAAGGGAATAAGAAATATTGATCATAAACAATTCCCTTAATAAAATTTGTTTCATGCATGCCATAATTATCTCTAGGTTGCTTTCAAAAGTTAAACACATTCATTTTCAATGTCTTATTCCTAAGAAAGTTTTAAAACACAAATTTGACAATTGATTAAAGCATTTATGGTAGTGAGAAATGGATGTTTTAAAATCACAAAAGTTTGAGCATTTGCATTCAAAAATAGGATATGTGATCAAAATAATAAAATCAATAGGATAATAAAATTTATTAATTTAAACAAGAACATCCTTTACAATTCCTCTTAGGACTTTTGCCAAATGATTACCAAGTTGAAGTATTGTTGTTGTTAGTTTCAATTCTTCTAAATTCAATTATTCATAAATAGGGAGAGGTAAAAGGCTAACATTTGCACCAAGATCAAGTAAAGCATGCTCCATTTTAGTGTTTCCAATTATACATGTAATTGTTAGACAACCAAGATCTTTATACTTAAGTGGAGTACTTTATTAGATCATTGAACTTACATTTTCTATTAAAAATGTCTTTTTTTTTTTAAATTTTTTTTCTCTTAATAGTGTACAAATCTTTCAAAAATTTAGCATAAGATGGAGCTTGTTTTATTGCATCTAATAAAGAAATGTTAACCTTTACTTCAAGACTTTAAAGATTTTTTAATTTTTATTCAAATTTTGAATTGGCTACAATCTTTGAAGAAAAGGAGAAGAGATTGGGCACTTACCATTAACAAAAGGTTCAATTACATCATCCTTACCATTACCTTTTGGTTTTAGAGAATCATTGAAAACTTATTCTTTGGAAAGACTGGTTTTATCAATGAGAATCATTGAAAACTTGTTCCTTGGAAAAAATGATTTTTTTGATTTTTTTTTTTTCACTTCAAAGAGTTGTAATGAAATTTGTATGTTTAGGTTGATTTTCACTTGGACTAAAAATGTGACATTGACTAGAGGCGATTAGTTTAAAGTTAAGCAAGAAATTTATCTTTATCTTAAGTATGCAAAGATGTAGTTATAATTGATAGTGTGTTCTTGATCTCATTGATGGCTTGTGAAGTTTGATTGTTAATGTTTGTTTGGCCATGTATGAATGATTGCAATGTCTCTTCAAAATTTTTAAAAGTGGTGGTCAATTTGAGAAAAATTTGACATACTTTGAGAAGCCACTGGATGTTCATTGTTATCATTTCTCCAACCAAAATTTGGATGATTTCTCTATCTAGGATTATAAATCTTTGAAAAAAAAAAAAAAGATGAAAAAGACTTTTTAAAATTATTCATGGCATTTTTTTGTTCCTCGAAAACTTCCTTAAAGACAAGAATATTTAGGCATTTATTTATTAAGCACTCTATGATTTAAAAAATGCTACAAATTTCATCACTTTACATAGTTTTCACTTATTTTACTTCTTTTTTTTTTTTTATTTAAATTTTCATGGCTTTAACCTTTCTAGTCAAACTAGCAATTTGAACACTTATACCATCTTCTTGACTAAGTTGATATTTTCTTTATTTGCAAGATTTGATCTAATTGAATTTTCAAATGAGTTAAAATCATGCCAAGGTTATGAATTTCAGCCAAGTGGCCTAAGAATTTTGAGGCTGCTTTAGGTTCTTTGTTTAGAAATTCACCATTATACATGATTTTCACAAATTTCTTTGTTCAAGTGTTAAACCTTCATAAAAGAAACTTATGGTTTGCTATTTTCAAAACCATGATGTGGGCAAGAATTTAACAAATCTTTAAATTTTTCCCAACATTGAAAATATGATTTGTTTGGATTTTAAGAAAAATTTTGGAGTTGTGTTTTCAAAGTGTTTGTTTTGTATGTTGGATTTTTTTTTTTTTTTTCAAAAAGTCACCTTGCATTTTATGCCATGTACTAATTGATCTAGGTTTTAAAGAGTTAAGTTTTCACTTTGTCTTTTAATGAAAAAGGAAACAATTTTATCTTAATTGTTTCATCAGCATAGGCTTGATCATTAAAAATAGCACAAACTTCCTCAAATTCTTTAAGATACAAATATGGACTTTAAGATTTTAAACCATGAAAACTAGGAAGTAACGGAAACATACCTGGGTTAAATTTAAAATTGTTAGCATTAAGAGATAGAATTTCAAGGTAGTTGTAAATATTCACACATTATTTGTAAATGTTAATTTTTATATTCATTATACTAAACATCATTTTCAGCCATATTGTTAGATGCATGTGAAGATGATGTAAATCAAACAAATTGCCAAAAGTATTAGAGTTACCTTTCACTAAGTAACAAAAATGAGGACATCGATGCTACTCAAGCATAAATAAAAAAGAAATTCAATGATGAAAATAAATTAAAGAAGAAAAATGCGACAAAAATAAAAATTGAAATAATCCAAAAAAGGTGGTACAATCTTCCTTTAGATAAAAATAAAATAATTAAATAAAAATAAACTAAAATAAAGTAATAATAGGTAGCATAACCAACTATATGAAAAAAAATAAAATACAAATAGGTGGCTTAGCCTTCTAATATAAAAGTAAAATAAACAAACAAAAACTTGTTAGAATTAGTAAAAAAAAACTGCTTAACAATAAGAGCAAGAAAATTATATACAAACTATAATTCTCCACCAATAAAGCCAAAAACTTGCTATAGCTTAAAATTAGAGGTGTGCAATGGTTCTGGATAGAATCAGAACCACTAAGAACTAAATTGAAAGGTTTCGATTTCAAAAATCGAGGAATCGAAATAGAATTGAAGAATCAACTTAATTTTAAAAATAAAAAATTATTTATTTACTTTATTTTATATTTTAAAGATAAAATAAATATCAATTTATATTCAATAAATTATTCAATTAATGAAATAATAGCATTTAGAATTTTTTACTAAAATTATAAAAATTAATTTTAAATAAACACTTTAAACTCAAATATGGTACGTGATGTTAAAATTTATTACTAAATTTGTATAAACATAACTTTCATGTAAAATATTATCATATTTAGTTTAAAAAGTTTATTTAAAATTAATTTTTATAATTTTAGTAAAAAATTCTAAATGCTATTATTTCATTAATTGAATAATTTATTGAATATAAATTGATATTTATTTTATCTTTAAAATATAAAATAAAGTAAATAAATAATTTTTTATTTTTAAAATTAAGTTGATTCTTCAATTCTATTTCGATTCCTCGATTTTTGAAATCGAAACCTTTCAATTTAGTTCTTAGTGGTTCTGATTCTATCCAGAACCATTGCACACCTCTAATTTTAAGCTATAGCA